>OZ017741.1:192439417-192599417 GCA_963969285.1 Odontomyia ornata
TAGAAATTTAAAATTATGATTTTCAATGAAAAATCGATTGAAAATCGAAATGAATGTTCGATTTCGTGACAAAATCGTTCATTACGATTCGATTTAAAAAAATCGACTTTTGAAGAGCGATATTCGAATTATGACTAAATTCGAAATCGATTTTTCAATCCCTAGTTCGTAAATTGCTTGCTTCACTGGCGTACTAGGAAACAACGATTGCACATCGAAAGAAACTAATATCTCGTCATCGGCTACCTGTACACTTCTTAGTTTGTCAACTAGTTCAAACGAATTTTTGATTGATCTATCACCGTACGTATATCCTATTTTATTGCACTCAGTGATGATCCACTTTGCAACCTTATACGTGGGAGAATTCCCATACGATATTATTTCACGTAGCTCTTCTCCATTTTTATGAGTTTTTGGTTGGCACCGGATTCTAGGGAGTGACGGGTTTGGCATTTTCAGTTTATTGATATCTTCGAAAAAGTAGCTAGCTTCTTTCAGGACCTTATTCACCCGCTTTATACTTTCAGCTAATGGACTCGTTCTAAGTTCATAAAAATTGCCACTCTTCAGGTTCTCACCTACGAGGTGGTCATAGTAATTCTTCTGCATTATCACTACTTGATTACTTTTATCACTTTTCAAATAATAAACATCTTTGTTCTTTAATTGTTTTACAATTTTTTCTTCCTGCGTATACCGGCATTTTTCTCTACATAGTTTTTCCAAGCTTCGTTTTACGTCTGTTCTAATTTCTTTTTTCTTTTCTTGATTTAACCATTTAATACCTGATTCAATGTTGACAATAATATCTTCTAATGGAGGATTTTTATCTATGGCGTAGTTTAACCCGTTATTTAACAAATTAAATTCGTCGTTCGATAATTCGTCGTTCGTCTTGTTAATTATAAAATTGTTTACTATTTTTACGCTTGGATTCACTTCTTTCTTCGTAGTTATTTGTTCTTTTTTCAGATTAATAATTTTTCTTCCTAAGATTTTTTCTTTTCTAAGACTTTCACACTCATACGCTCTTCTTATCTTATTTATGACAATTTAAAATTGACCTCTATCTTTAGTTGTTAAGTTTGCTAGTTTTAAATGTTCATTGTACGCTTCTAAGGTTAGACGATTCAATTTACTATATGACAATGCGATACTTTATCTAATCAGTTTCTTTTCAATCTCCATCTCGTAGCTTTTTTCCATTTTTTTTTGTATTTAAAGTTTTAAATTGTACGGTTTTCCTTGTCCATAATAGAAGATATATGTATGTATTCAATCAGTCATGAGAATTATCTGTAGTACTTGAAACTTGAAACTTCAATATAAAAAAAAATTTATTTCGAAAAAGAAATTCAGGGGGCTAACCTTCAGTTTGGAACCATTGTACTCTTATTCAGATTTCATAGTTTACCGAGAAAATTTTCTATGTTCGAATTCGTTTTCGATGTAATTGAGGTACTATTGAGCACTATGTAGGGAACTCTGATAAAGCTTACATGACCTTCGATTACCGTTTTCTGATTTAAGTACTATAGTCTAGGTTATGTTGTTTACTTTTAAAAGAATACACATTAAGCAATTTAGTAAGCTTTTGGAAACGTGACATACTCCTACATACCATACAATTTATAGAGCACTTAAAAATATTCATCGAAACTCAACGTTACTTACTTGTACATATTACTTTATTTATGGTGAAGTTATGACAAAAATTCTTAAGAAAATTAATTATACCCAAAGTATTTTTAAGAATAAAAAACAGGATAAAAGCTTAGATGTAACAATATTTACTGCTACTATATTGATTGAAAGTTTCTATTTAAAAAAATTATGAATTGCTAAAGAGAGCAAGACTTTCCTTTCCAGCGTGCCCTTCTCTTCCAGCAGGAATGATAGCCAACTGTAAGTATGCCGTTGCAAAGGTAGGGTTGTAGAAATCCGCGGATGGCCAGTTTCGCGTCATTCGGGATGCGGTACTATAGTTTGCTTTGCGTTTTTTTATTATAGCAGGTTGTTTCAAAGTTCGCGTTAGAGTAGGATGTTTTTCGGTACTGCGTCCGTGATATTCGGGAACGAGGAATTAGATACAGTATTTGTTGTTGGCTGGATGAATAGAAGAAATACGGAATAAAGTAGAGATAGGTTTCGTTTCCGTATGGTTGTATTTTCCACGCGTTTGCAAATCGGGCATGTGAACCGGTGGCTGAATTTTTGTATTCTGGACTTAGTCTGCTCGCGCAAGACCCGCGACCGCACTCCTCTGCGAACTAACTAGCTAGCCAGCAGCCACCTCGGAGTAGACTAAATGTGTCCGGTCTTGTTGACCTGTAGGGTACTTCACGTCTAGTACTGATGAGAGGTCGGTTCCGATTTCATTCGTCCGATTGGAAACGGAACATCATTACAAGTATGAGATCTGTATTTGTAGACTTATCACATTTTCCTTGTCCAATATTGAAAGATATGAACATATTGTTACATGTACAAATAATTCTGCGAGTTACTGTTGCAATTGTTTTCACAACCATTAAGAACATCAGCAAAATGAATTTACTCGAAACCACGAGAGCCCACCAAGCATCAACATCTGAAAGTGAGTCACTGCTCCATTCATTCACGCTCGCTCGAATGTTCTCGCTAATTCGCCAATGTACGAGAACTGGGTTGAATGACTACAGACCCTATATAAAGGCGAGCTGAATGAATGGGGGGCATCATTCAACCGCGATAGCAAACACGGCGATAGTGTGTGAAGTGTGAATTGAAAAGCGATCAAGTGATTTTCGTTGATTGTGAAGTGACCTTAGAAGACGATCGGGATAGAAATTCGTGGATAAGTGGAAGTTAAATTTAAATAGTGAAAATTAAAATTGTGAAATAGACCAAATAAGTGACTGTGCATTTTTAAGTAATTAAATAAACTCTTTTAATTTAATTTCAAAGACAGTGCGTTTTCACTTTCCCGGAACATTAACTCATTGGCCGCGAACCGATAACACGCAACATTGGTGTCGAGAAGTGAGAAAGAAAATTTTGAAAGTGAAAAACGTTTAAACATAAAAAAAGAAAGAAAAATGCACAATAGTGAAATGTAACGTGGAAACTGATGGAAAAATAAATAAAAGCCGAAATAATAAAAATAACCACCAAGCTAACATTTGAAAATAAATGAATTTACCATGGCGGAGCTTAAGGGAGACGCAGAAACGCCAAAATCAAAGGAGCCAGAAAATGCGATAATGCAAATGTTAATGCTGTTTTCATCCAGTCTAACTGCGAAGTTAAATGAACAATCAGTGAAGCTGGACCAACAAGCGATCGAAATCAAGGCAAGCATCACACAGAAGCTGGAGAAACAGTCAACCGAAATAAAAGCGGAGCTCGGTCATCTGAACAAACAAATTAAAGGCGTCGAGGAAAAGGTTGACCAGGTGGAGGAAAAGGTTGACCCGGTCGAGGAAAAGGTTTACCAGGTCGAGGAGAGAATTGACCATGAGATCAGCCAGATCCAGGAGAGAATAAACCATGATATCAGCCAGGTAGAGGATAGAATCAACCATGAGATGGGAAACATGGAAAAGGAATTGGAAGCAGCAAAGGCAATAGTAACCACCTCACCAGCCTCGCTTATAACCGCAGCGCAAAGCACATCCAGAAATGTGCAAGCACAAATATTCGATGGACAAATGGTCTGGAGTATTTACAAGATCCAGTTTGAAGCTGCCGCAAGGGCAAATCACTGGAATGAGCAGGAACGAGCAACTGCACTGGTTCTTGCTCTAAGAGGCCCAGCAGCCGAGCTTTTGCAGACTATCCCCGTTGAATTGCACTCAAACCCAAATGCTATAATGAATGCGCTTGACATGCGTTATGGAGGCGCCCATCTGAAGCAAATTTATCGGGCACAGCTACGGAATCGGATGCAGAAGTCTAGCGAAACCTTACCTTAGCGACTGGCACTTTTGGCTTGCCCAGCATACGACCAGGAACATCGAGATGACGCAGCAACAGAAGCATTCATCAGCGCCTTAGAGGAGCAGGAATTGCAGCAAGCTGCGCGTTTAGCTCAAAAGCAAACAGTCAAGGATGCATTGGCTTATAGTTTAAATTTTGAGGCAGCGAAAAATGTGACCCGTACCACTGCCCGGGTTCGCGAGGTAGTGGCAGACGATCGCACGTGGAAATTGAGCGAGAGCTGCAGGTGTATGGTGCGCCTAGATGCTGGAATTGCGGGGAAAAAGGGCACCTGCAAGGAGACTTTAAGAAGGGAAGAAGATGGAGCTATTGTCCAGGGTTGTGGGGATCCAAACCGATTCAGGAGCTTAGAATAGAAGTCCATCAAACCGAAGGGGCCAACTTCGTCGGGCGGACGTTGGCTAGGAGGATCGACGTCCCTAGCACCCCCGTCACCATGTCAAGACTGCATCGCGGAGAAGCAGACTTATGCCGTCCGGGTCAAGTTGACGATGAACACTGCACCATAACAAGCGACAGTAGTGCAACCCGGTCGATCATCCGACCACGCCTAGTGAGACATCAAATACTTCACAAGGGCAGAGTTCATGGAAATGCTGACGCCCTACCTCGTCATCCATATCCAGCTAACAGCAAGCATTGCCGACGGATTGAAGAAAAGGAGCCGATCGTTGATCTGCAAGTGATAACGGCCGAATTTGATGAAGGTTGGTCATCGGAGGAGATTCGAAATGCCCAGCTGGTCGATGAAGACATCGGACCATTGCTCGTATGCAAGGAGACAACAATGCATGGCGCTACCCTGAAAAGCTATTGGGCACAATGAAACTCTCTTCAGGTGGAGGGTGGCATACTCAAGCCGAAATGGGAAACGGCAGATGGCAGCTCCTATGGGATGCAAACTATACTTCCCAAGAGCCGAATCCACGATGTGGTTAAGGAAATGCATGAAGGATCCTCGGGAGGCCACCTTGGTGTTAACAAGACCTTAGCGAAATTGTGGGAAAGGTTCTACTGGCTCCACGCTTGAGAAGACGTAGAGGACTGGTGCCGCAGATGCATCATCTGCGCTTCCGTCAAAGGTCCAAAGCGACGACTGAGAGGACAAATGCAAACCTATAACGTGGGTGTACCGTTTGAAAGGATTGCTGTTGACATCGCTGGACCCTTTCCTGAACCCAAATGGGGAAGTTGATACACGCTGGTTGTAGCCGATTATTTCAGCAAGTGGCCCGAGGTCTATCCCATTCCCAACCAGGAAGCAACTACTGTAGCCGAACAGCTAGTGTTAAATTGGGTCAGTAGGTACGGCGTACCTTGTGACTACATTCAGATCAAGGCCGAAACTTCGAGTCACTAGTTTTTAGCGAAATGTGCGAGCTGCTGGGAATACGGAAAATGAGGACAACATCGCTGCATCCCCAATCCGATGGAATGGTCGAACGTTTCAACGGCACTCTCAATAAACACCTGGCCAAGATGGTTGACGAGAACCAAAGGGACTGGGACCGACACATCCCACTATTTTTGACGGCGTACAGAGCTGCTGAACATGCATCGACGGGCCAAGCCCCAGCTAAAGTCATTTTTGGAAAGACTATTCGTCTGCCAGCTGATATAAAATTCGGAACACCCCCGAGAAACCCCAAACCATCTCGGAGTACGCAAGTGAGCTAAGACAACGGTTGAACCAGATGCATCGGACAGTGCGAAAACACCTCGAATCGGCTACTGATCACATGAAGACCAGGTATGATCTAAAGGCGAATTCTACTGGCTTCCAGCAAGATGACTTGGTGTGGCTATATAACCCGCAACGGCGAAAGGGTAGGTCTCCAAAGCTGCAACATAATTGGGAGGGATCATACCGAGTTACAAGGCGAATCAACGACGTCGTATACCGAATACAGGAACATCGTAAGCCGAGAGCCAAAATGAAAATCGTGCATCTGGACCGTCTTGCCCCATATTACACCCAGGGAGAATTGACTACAAATGGCGACACATCTTTTCGGGGCGAAAAGAACTGAGGTGGGGGCAGTGTTGCATGTACAAATAATTCTGCGAGTTACTGTTGCAATTGTTTTCACAACCATTAAGAACATCAGCAAAATGAATTTACTCGAAACCACGAGAGCCCACCAAGCATCAACATCTGAAAGTGAGTCAAAGCTCCATTCATTCACGCTCGCTCGAATGTTCCCGCTAATTCGCCAATGTACGAGAACTGGGCTGAATGACTACAGACCCTATATAAAGGCGAGCTGAATGAATGGGGGGAATCATTCAACCACGATAGCAAACACGGCGATAGTGTGTGAATGTGAATTGAAAAGCGATCAAGTGATTTTCGTTGATTGTGAAGTGATCTTAGAAGACAATCGCGATAGAAATTCGTGGACAAGTGGAAGTTAGATTTAAACAGTGAAAATTAAAATTGTGAAATAGACCAAATAAGTGACTGTGCATTTTTAAGTAATTAAATAAACTCTTTTAATTTAATTTAAAAGCATTGCGTTTTCACTTTCCCGGAACATTAAATTATTGGCCGCGAACCGATAACACGCGACAATATTCTGCATATGAAGCGGAAAAATGGAGTTAATAGCACGAGTCCTTTTCTTCTATATCCCATGCGTCGAACATATTGTACAAAGGAAAAGCTTATCACAACGAAGAAAAAAATTCCAAGAGTAAATTTGGAATTGAACCAGGAAAGTACCTACTGTTGTATACTCATTCACACATAATCAATTCATTTTTACTTGAATATTGTAAGTTAAGCAGAAATTCATTTTGACACTCAAGGACTCCATTCCTACAAACATACAATCATATCGTCTCAATAAATTGGAAACATATTGTAGCGTGCGTTCATGTTCGACCCAGACTGTATCATTGTACTTGTATTAAGCGACCATGTTCAACCTAAATTGTTTAATTTGACATTTCTAAACGAATTTCTAGTGATTCAAAACGGAAGTATTTTTAAATGGATTTACTGACTGCTTATTAACCTTAAACTGAAGATGTATTTTCGAAGGAGTTCGAAAACTGATATTTAATCCGGAAAAGGAGATTTCCACAAAATGTTCAGAGAGTGACGGGAAAAGCGGAAGGTTCATGAGAAGCTGAAATCAATATAAATAACGATTCGCCAGTGGAATAGAGTCTGTCAAATTTTAGAAGTAATGGCGCGCTGTTCCAGTAGTGAAGTATTGGTTGTAGCTAGGAAAAAATTTCGGGGGGGAGTCAGTTTCTCGATGTGTGAAAAAGGCTCATTCTATAGGGTTATAAATTTGAAATCTTGTAAGTATTTTTTCACTTTATTTTTTTTCCTACCTTTTCAAGGTAGTTTTGGTTGTATGTTATTTCGTTTAAACTTCATGCAGGAAATTCGTGATACTGAGTCGACTTTTAAAATCCAAAACATAAAACTATTTGAAACCTATTGAAAAAAAGAAATATTTAAAGCACCTCTTTTAATTGCTTTCATGTAGTTTCACTTAAACTTATTAGTTAACAGTTGTAGTGAAAATATGTGGATATAAATATCCGTGAAGGACTGCAGCGATGGTTTGCTGCCTCGGCGAAAGAGAATGGTAGGATCCGCCGAGATTTGGTCTTGTCTAGGGACGCGTGAATGCGCTGGCAGGCTAGCGTTGCGGTGTCGTGGGGCGGGTTCTTTTCCCCAGCACAAGACCCTCTGCAAAAAAATTTTGCATTCACGAATTCGAGCTATCTAATGCCGATCGACTGGTGTCCAGGCCGAGGTAACCTACTAAGGGCTGAATTGTCTATAGCCAATAACAAACTGGGCCGGGAGAAAAATGGACGGACTTGAACGGACTTCGTCGTTACCGACGACATTTACGGCCCACAAATAAGAGTGGGGCATCCAGGTGGAAGTTGTACCACCTCCCACCCTCCCAACCGACGAGATCCAAATGTAGACGTGGCCAGATATCTCCCACTTAAGTGAAAAACTCATACAAACATAATTTGTATGAATTTTTCCATCAAATGAGAAACACAACACTATAGTATAAAAGGGCACGCGAGCGGAAGGCCACTCTACCCGGGAAAGAGCACCTGATACGCATTATAAGGGAAGAGCTTGCCCGATGGCTAGCTCGTTATAGTGGAGGGGCCGCCCATCGTTGCGGGCCCCATACCCGGTCAAGTTTGAATGAAAGGAAAGACCGAGTTTTGAGTATTCTAGCAATTCATTATTATTTTTAAATTTTCTTCAATTAACATGTAGTGCAGTTGTGGCTTTTTCTTATAAAATCTTTTACGGGGATAATTTGAAATTTTAATAAGATGTAATTCTAAATAAAACGTTACAAGTATTTCGCATAGTAAAAACAGTTTTTTAAGATTCAATTTTATACTCTAATGTTCCAAAAGTTTTGCCTTTACCAGAAAGATCATGCTTCATATACTCTTATTTAGCATGGCGTGCTTCAAAGCTGACATTTTATGTTGTCAATTCGATTACCCCGAAAAATTCATATTTTTCGGGTTTTTCGATTTCATGAGCTTTAAATGTACAAAAAAAAATTACTTAATTAGTATGTTTTTGTTTTAATATTTTGCTTCTCTTATTAGTAACATCTGATGAAAACTAGAAAACAATCAGAGCAATTAAGTAAATTATCACTGCCTTCGAATAAAAATGCACGCTAGAAATTCGTATTGATTGTGAATTATCTATAAATCACGCCATAATTATTGCTGGTCTCTTGACGGACCCTTTTTTATTGAAAAGTTTTTTGTTTTTCTTCAAACGACACTATTTTAAGCTTCTTTCTACTCTGTTAGATTTTTCAAATTGCTAAGTTACACGATCTTTCAAGTTATGGATTATTTTAAATCTTTTTACGAATGTTTCTCTTGTTCTTTGTAGTGAAAGAGTTCTTTAGGAGTTTTTGAAAAGCGTTGAATTTGAGAGTAAAATTACAATTTTAATGTATGCAGTTACTTACGTTTCCTCGAAACTAGATTAACAAAAAAATGTAAACTTGTCTCTTAATCAATGTTCACAACAGAGGATATATCTTTGTTTACATATAACTTTCAATACCATGGAGACGTTTGAATTTTTATGAAGTACTTGGTGATTCATCTCATCTTTCCCATTATAATAATTTTGGAGACAAGTATAAAATGTTATAATACATTGTCAAAAATCATAAGAATGGACAAAATCAGTCCAGTGCAATACACTGTTCGATTCGATTGGTGGCATTCGATACAATTCATTTTATAAATCCGATATAATCATACGCGCAGCTTTTAAGACATATAAAGAAGACTTTAGCTTTTCAAGAATCAAAACTTAAGAGTCTGCCTACGCAACGTGCAGCACAACACTAATCGAAAGCATGGAAAAAATGTGATTTCGATGCCGAAGGATAGTTTCAGATGTGAATGCAGCAACCGCAGTCCAGTGGAACACAAAACGAACTGATCGTATGTTCAATATTCCATATGTCAAAGAAAAGGCCATGTAAGCAAAACAGACGTATTTTCAACATTTCCATAAATGAGAAATCCAAAGCAGAGAATAATCACGCATCTATAAATCGGTATAATTATTTCCTTGTCGCTCGCACTATCACCATTCGCCGGAATCAATGATTCAATACAGCTGTTTAGAATGAATTCCAAACCGTCCTCCAAAACGTATGTAGAATAATATCTTTGAATCACACTCACTTGCCACCCACTCCATCGAAATGAAAAAATAAACGTGAAACGTGACTGCTTAAATCAAAGAACTTGAATCTGTTGGTCGTATTTTTTTTGTTTTATCAACGATTCGGAACAATTTTGCAATCATTGCGAATTTTTAAACGGGCAGACTAATTCAAAATTTAACCGGTAAATGAGAAAACGTAAAATTAATATTTCCCGGGATTTAACAAATCTCTGATACAATCACAACGAATGACGAACTGCCCGCGCTTCTGTTTTCTTTTCTCATGGCTGTGTGTCGATCTCAAGCAAACTGCCACGATCCACGCATGATTTCTCTGCCGCACCTGTAAATCGAAATTCGTTGCTAACTCAGCCGAGTTAGATTGCATTCGCTAATAGAATAAATGGATGTGCTGCACTAAATCAGTGTTCTCTTGTCCGAAATTTCAACTTGCGGATTTACCAAATTAAGTTTAAAAAATAATAATAGATTGAAAATTTAAATCACAATAAAAGATGAATATTATAAAGAATATCAATGCAGAGAAATATTTAAGTTTAATGTATAAAAACAATATAAATTTATATTTATGACAACAAATTTAAATTTTTTTTTTTTGTTTCCAAATTTTATAATTTACAAAAATTTAAATTTGAGTAACTAAATTTTTCAAATCTGCAATTAAAATTTCGGAACAGTGTTAGGCGATTACTACATAGTTTACAGTTCCATGATAAAATAAAGTAAAAACATAAGAAGCTCAGCAGGCGCACTGGGCAAGTGGTTTTTAAGCCAAATTACGAAAACATATCGATTGATACGTAGCGCTAACACGCTAAAAGCCAATGAGGAACACGGCGCTGACTTCCAATGCCTCACCATAAATAAAACTAAAACTCCAAATACTATTGAATATTGACTTCGACTGACCGGACTCCAATATGCGTTACTGCGCGTACGTTTGACGACTCACTTCCAAAGTTTTCCCAAGAACTTTAAATATTGTTCCCTCGTAAGCTTTTAGCCTCGATTCTCCTGGAAAGTGCTGAATAGCCAAATACGTGCGTTCTCGTTCTACGGAACACTTTTTCTCCCCACTCCGTTTTGCTTCCTCGTGATCTCTAGAGGCGAATTGGCAAAACTGGGGCCATTGAGTGATAGAGCGCTTTCGCTTGAATTTTTAGCTTTTTCTTCAGCTTTACTCTGCTGGAGGCATACCCAAAGCTTGTCGTCAACGATGTGATAGCTCGTATGAAGCGCATTGCGAATTGATCTTTGCGTATTTACTTTTTTTGGACGACAGGTGCATGCTTCGATGACAATGGGCACATGTGCTTGCTTGTATAATTTCATTGGCAAAGCGTGTGTATACAGGCAGTGTTTGCTCGCTCGCAACCACTTCATTGTCGAAAAGTAAATACAAAGGCGGTATTTGTTCGCTCGCAACAAACCACGTTACGAGTATGTGTGGCGAAACCTTTAAAATTTTGAAACCGAATTGTCACTCATATATTACAATTATTGAATTCAACAATCAACTACTGCCAGATATCGCCTTTTTGCGGCACATTATGAATAATGAAAATTTCAATTTGTGACGTTTCATCCGGGAAAAATATTTAAATTTACTACTACATTTAGAGATATGTAGCGAATTTTTTCATTTTATTTTTTATAAAACTGGTGTTTCATGCCAGACTGGAGAGATTCTTTTAAATTTAAATTGGTGAGAAAAACAGCAAATCTAACTTCTGCGTTCAAAAGTTATGTGCAAATGTGAATGGAGGTCGCATGGAAAAGGTTCCGTTTTAATTCAGTAAATTTTTTAAAATATAGCTGCATTTTCTGTTTTGCACTTATGAAAAATTTTTCTAATAAAATTGAATTCGAATTTAACTGTAGTCAATCATTTTGTTTATTTGATATGAATGATATAATATGGATGTAACTGTTTATTTGAAGAATTTGAGAAATTTCAAGTTTGTACCAAAAATATCGAAAAATTAACGATGCTCTGTTGAGACTGTAGTTTAATATAGGCTTCAGGATAGTTTTCCAGTAATCTAGGGGTGAAGAACTATTTTCCGTACGTTGTAAAAATTTGTAAGATTAGGTGGGAGAATGGTCAATTTTCATTTATTTTCTTTAATTATTAACATGAAATTAAAAATTATATTTGAGATCTTCAGAATACCTTTCATTAAAATACATTATGTATTACCGTACAATTAGAAAAACTTTTTTCATCCCCCATCTGCCTCTCCAAAAAGTTACCTTTATCTCAAAAGTAAACATCTTTAATTTACAGCAAGAATTCATATGTGTACCAAATTTCAGCTTAATCCGTGCTGTGAGTCCGGAGTAAATTCTCTATGACAGACGGACGAATAGACACCCAAGTGATCCTTCTTCTTCTTCGCAGCACCACAGCACTACAGCCCTGAAAAAACAAAAAACGTACGTATGAAATTGATAAGCTCTTCTCCTTTTGGAAGCCGGCCAAATCCTTGTTAGCATTTGAAAAAATTAAATGGTCTAAAAGAAAGAACTTTCGATCGCGTACTATTTAGTGATTTATATCGTCACCGCAAATCGTTTGAACCGGCGACGTGGAATTCAGTTTTTTCACTTTTATGAAATTGCACGGGGCTCTACACTTCCTGGCCTTGTTTCCAAATCGTTGGTGATAAAAATAACGTCCATCTGCTGAAGTTGCACGTGTTTGTGGCTTTGATCGTCTACGCATCATATGGCGTGATGCTCTTGACTCGAGACTTTCAACTATCAATTTCAGTTTGGCGACTTATTTTGACAAGTTTGAAGTTGGCTGCTGTTCTTGGCTTTTCTGGCTGACGCTATGTATAATATTTCCGTAGCAAAATCACATTCGTGCAAGATTTTGTCCACCATATCTATTAAGTTTGCTACTGCCACTTGCTTTATTACTGCCAAGACTTCATGTGCACGGGCAGGGAGTTTTTTCATCCAGAAAATCTTTAGGGCCTCTTCTCCCAATTGTTCGCCTGCGAGCACTTTTATTTTTCGCCAGAGCTGTGAGGGCTTGAGGTCTCCCTATTCGACTTCCAATTAAGCTTGGCTTAATTCACTTTCAGGAGAGTCGAAAAATCGCACGATTAACATAGCTTTGATTGTGAGGTATTTTACGGTGAATGGCGGTTTCTCCACTAAATCGGCGATTTCTTCCATCGCTGGCAAATCGAACGCAGCTATGATATCGTGAAATTTCGCGTTGTCGGATGTCACTTTATTGATCATGAATCAGGACTCGACACTTCAGAATCACAATTTCGGTTGCCGTTCCAAAATGCCGGTAATTTAACATTAATTATAGCTTTCACTGTAACGCGTGTTGGCATTCTCGCAAAAATCGCGGAGCTTGCAATAAATCCGGCGGGGTTTTCCGATGAGGCGTTTTCAATAACGCAGGTTGCCGGCATCGATAGACCACGACTAAATTATTTCAACCGTTTCATGTATTTTGTGTGTGTAATAAATCATTGTTGTTTTTTGTGTTTTGTGTTCACATTATAGACTATGTGCCCACATTTGGTGACCACGACGTGATCGGGTGGAGAATAAACGCTAAATTTAGACTTGAATACTTTTGTGTAGTTCATGAAGTGATGTTAAGAAAAATGGCTACCGAAACTAAAATGGAGATGCCGTAAACTCCTAAAAACGTGAACGCGCCACCTCCAATTGCGCCTAGAATAACAAAATTTTCGACATTTTATAAGCCGGATCCAGCGTTTTGGTTCGAGCAACTTGAAGCTGCATTTCATACGCATCACAGAACACAGGACGAAGCAAAGTTCAAATATGTGATTCAGTATGTAGAGGCCGATATTCTACCGCAAATCATCTCCATCGCGTGGAACCCGCCAGCTGAAAATAAATACGAAGCCACGAAGCAACGAACTTTGACGGTGTTTGTGGAATCCATCGAGTCTAAGTTGAGGCGCTTATTACAAAGAGTAAATCCGCATGAAGGAAGCCTTCGCATTACCTACAGGATCTTTGCAATACTGGAGGGAAGCAAATAACAGATGCAATGCTGTGATCGCTGCTCCTGGAAAATATTCATGTCGTACTTGCAATATCGAGCAAGCCGACATTGAAAAATTGGCGAAAATGCCCGATTTGATGATCGAACCTCAGCAGCCTTCCGGTGTTGCGGCAAACCACAGAGAGTCAACGAATGTTATTCTAACTCAACTAGTGAATTGGATGGATCACCTGGAGTTGCGTACTCAAGACCGTTCACGCTCCAGGCCTAGGACCACAAGAGGCTGGTCAAATTCATAAGCCAACGACGATTTTTGTTTTTCCATAAGCGTTTTGGAAAGCGAACCTGGGATTATCGCGGATATAAGTGGATTCGGAAAACTAAATTCGTCGTCGACATTTTAGTCGTGCCACGGGACAAAAGTCACATCACTCCAACGGAATTGGAGCTGTATGCCGCGAATAATTCTCCGATTAAAACGTATGGCCAGAAACTAATGACACTTGACTGCGAACTTCGTGGACCGTTTGCTTGGAGATTGGTAGTTGCAAATGTAAGGCAACCAATAATTGGAGCAGATTTTTGCTACACTTTGGCCTTATTGTAGATTTACGTCGGAAGAAGTTGGTTGACAGCGAAACTAAATTAGGAGCTAATGCTAAATTTACCAACCAAGCCAATGCTACCATTACTACGATAAAAGAAAACTGGGAATACTACGATCTGCTGAAGGATTATGCCGATTCAACTGTACCATCTGATACCAGAAAGGGTATGGCTCATAGCATTTACCACCACATTGTAACAAAAGGGCCTCCAGTTGCTGAAAAGGCAAGACGCCTAACGCCTGAGGAGCTGAGAGTAGCAAAAGCGAAATTCGAATCTATGCTTCAACAAGGAATTTGTCAGCCGTTAAGCAGTCAGTGGGCAAGTCCACTACACTAGTCCAAAAGAAAACTGGCCAGTCGTTTGAATGCAATCACCATCCCGGATAAATATCCCATTGCTCATCTTAGTGACTTTGCTCACAGACTCATTGGATGCACGGTATTTTTGGCGCATAGCTTGAGGCGGGCACACCACCAAATTCCGGTGGCTCCTGAAGATGTTCCGAAGACTGCCGTTACAATGCCATTCGGACTATTTGAATTTGAGGTGATGACGTTTGGTTTGTGTAACGCCGTGCAGACCTTCCAGTGCTATATTGACCACACTCTAAGAGGCCTGCATTTTCGTTATTCGTATATTCACAATATATTAATTCCCTCTAAGACACACGAAGAACAATGTGAGCATTTAAGAATCATCCTGGACAGACTGCGTGAGTATGGCCTTTCTATAAACATAGAGAAATGTACGTTTCGAAAACCGACTATCGAATATCTTGGATATCTCGTCGAATATCACGGTATAAATCCTATTCCGACAAGAGTTTAAACAATCCTAAACTTTCAAAAACCAGCAACTGTGATGGAATTGCGCAGATTTCTAGGAGTAATCAATTTCTATCGGAAATCGCTTAAACATGCAGCGGCCAATCAAGCACCTCTCGATGAGTTCCTCGTCGGAGCAAGAAGCAAAGATAACCGTGCCATCGTATGGACCCCACAAGCAGAGCAGCTTTCGAGGAATTCAAGCACCAAATTGCCAATGCAACTTTTCTCCGACACCCAATCGAAAATGCTACACTGGCAGTCAAATGCGACGCTTCTGACACCGCAACGGGAGCAGTTCTCGAACAATTAAACAACATGGTTTGAGAACCGCTCAGATTCTTCTCCAAAAAGTTTAGCGAAGCGCAGTGCAAATACAGTGTTTATGATCGGGAACTGCAGGCGATTTACAGTGCCATAAAATTTTTCCGCCACATGCTTGAAGGATGGCAACTCATTATTAAAACCGATCATAAGCCCATCATATACGTCTTCAATGAAAAAGCTGACAAGGCATCTCCGAGACAACTCACGTGACTCGATTTCATTGGGCAATTTTCAACAAATATTATTCACATAGCCGGAAGCGACAACAAAACAGTCGATGTGATATCCCGAATTGCCGCTATTGAAATGCCAGTTGCAGTGAGAATCGAAAATTTAGCGAAAGCACAGAGGGAGGATGCATAATTGAGTCATCTACTTCGAGGCGAAACGAATGTGCTATTGCGGAGACTACGTCTAGACAACAGCGAGGCAGCTATGTATTGCGATGTTTCAACGAGCAACATTCGGCCTTACGTACCAACACCATTGTGACGACAAGTTTTTGAAGCTTTTGTGTAAAAAGTATGTGTGGCCAAGTATGTCCAAAGATATATTCGAATGGGCTACGACTTGTCTTTCATGTCAGCGGAGTAAAATTGGACGATATGCCAAGCCTGCACAAGGTCAGAGCATATATACTAACTAGTACCTGCAATCGAGGAGCTGTCAAAATGAAAAGAGAGGCAAATAAATGTGTAAAAGATGGATTAAAGTTTACCTTGTGTTGGTTAAAATTGCATGCAAATTCAAGTTTTTGTTTACCATACATACGCATTTTTAGTCCAATTCTTTCTACTCCATAAGTACCGTAAGAAATAAAATTTGTTCTAATTTCAGCTGCTATTTAATAGATATGCTCTGACAAGGTCAAATCGATATGCCTGATACAAGGTTTAGTCACGCGCATGTTGACATCGTTAACGCGAAAGCCGTTAAAAGGATATTTGTATATTTTAACGATAATTGATCGATTTACAAGATGGCGTGAGGCGATTTCCATCAAAACTATCTCGGCCGACGAAATCACCACCCCATTTTATTCCAACTGGATTGCACGCTATGGCAGCGTTCTAACATTGGACCAGGGATCCCAGTTTGAATCCATCCTATTCCAATCACTAACGCAATTAGTCGGCGGTAGAAAAACTCAAGCGACAGCATATCACCCTGCGGCAAACGGGATGATTTAACGCTGGCACCGGTCTTTAAAGGCCGCAGTTGTGTGCCACAACAATCAAAAATGGATTGAAAATCTACCAACCATTCTGCTAGGACTGCGTACGAGCATCAAAGAAGAAATTGGAGCAACAGGTACGGAACTTGTATACGGGACTACTCTACGAATTTCCTGTGAGTGTTTTTCAACGAAGACATGCCGCCGGATCCCAAATTTTTTTTCCAAAAGTTTCGCAAACATATGAAGACTGTACGAGCCACTCCAGCATCACGTCATTACAAGCGCAAAGTCTTCATTCATAAGGATCTTGCAACTTGCTCACACGTTTCCGTCCATATCGATCGAGTAAGAAAGTCATTGGAGCATCCGGATAAAGGACCATACAAAGTTGTAGAGCGATTTGAAAATTTATAAAATTGAAAATAGGCGGAAAACAAATTAACATTAGTACCGATCGAGTCAAGCTGGCGTACTTTGAATCAACTTCGGACCCAACAACTTATCCCATCGACAATCAGCACTTGAGGAAATACGGAAATTCAACTCCAAGAATGTACAATTTATTGACGAAACAAAAGCAACCGCTGTCAGTTGCCAGAGGACCAATATACTCAGGAGGGAGTCGTGTAGCGATTAACACATCTACTACCGAATAAAGTTACGGTACTCACCGCTAATAGCGCTGAAAGTGGCATGAGTACAAGATTTTCTTCTTCCTGCTACAGCCGGCGTCGTTAGACCGCGACTAAATTATTTCAATCGTTCTATATATTTTGTGTGGGGAATAAATCATTATTATGTTTAAAATTGTGTTTTGTGTTCACATTATAGACTAAGGGCCCACAACAATGATGTAAGTGCTGCCATCTAACTGCGACTTGATGTACAGAATAGAGATATTACTGGCGGGTATCTATAAGTAGATAGATGTTACTATACTCAAGTATTCTAAAAGTCTTCGGTATACTCTTACGTCGTTGCTGTCATGAATCTGGCATACAACGGAAACATATTCATTTTAGGAATAGTGGTGAGACAAATCCTTGTTACGAATATAGAAAGGAAACATGGGGGCTACCGTTGATCTCTTAATATACTGAATCGATCAATGTGATTACTGTTATCAACACTACATAGTACAATTTGAGCTAAACCTGAAAGTGATTTATTCTTAATTATTCTTCTACCTGTTGCCTGTGTGAAATTACCTCTATCTTCTGTGAAAGCTGAGGTGACTAGAGAATATGCAACTCCTCATCCATTCAGACAGATATGATTGGCCTTTCGCAACATGCTCTTTATAGTGCCAGCACGAATCTCGCGTGGCGGACTCTTGTTCAGATCACATACAGTTTTGTTGCAAATTTCTTTCAAGATCAGAAGATTATTAGCAGGTCTTTTACCAGCAGGCATTCTCGAACTCGACTCTTTGAGAGTCTTTTGATCATGATTTCATGACCGTCCTTCTTCCGCGTTCAAAATGTGAGACAGAAGGATGTTGATCGGGACAACCGTTTACATCTCCAAATTTTTTTTTTTAAATAATGTAATGTTTCATATTCTCAATCTTTTCCGCAAAGAAATTGTTTAATACAGGGTGCGTACGGTATTTGAGGACATGCATAAATGTGACTATAACTTCGTGAATTTTTTAATTTTGATTTTTTTCCTTTTCAGACGAGAAATCGCGGACTACAAAATCACTCAAAAACTGAAGAGACATGCTGTCATCGTCGCTATATGTGCGAACCATACAGATTTAGAGATCTCTAATTTTCTGAACTGCGCCCGTTCATTCGTGCATACGGCTCGCCGTGAATTGGAAACATCAGAAGGCGATACAGAATCGGTTGGAAAACGCAAAAAGCACGAACAAAGTTCTGAAACTCTCCGATCTGCAGAATTTTTAGAGCAAGTGCAAGCGATCATAGACGAGGACCCTTCAATATCAATGAGGGTCCTTGCGAGGGAGCTTCATGTTTCTGAGCGTCTTATTCATAGAGTTGTCCATGAAGACCTTCGCTATAAGTTTTACGTGATGCACAGAGGACAGTTCATGTCAGAACAAACACGGGAACAGAGAGTTCTCCGATCAAAACGTCTTTTAAATAAAATCAAACACCCTGAGGCGCCCAAAATGTTATGGTTTTTTCCGACGAAAAACATTTTGACCAAGATCAAAATACCAATCACAGAAATGACAGATGGCTATGTTCAAATCCTACGGAGGTTTTGTTTTTTTTAAATACCTCCATTCCCTACCACTCTCTCCATTACTCTTTCTTCGTCGCACAACGCTCGTGCGATCTGCATTCACATTACGTCGCTTGGTTCTTTGTGCCACCCAGACAATGTTTAACACATCAGTATAAGGGGGCACACAATATAATGTGAACTAGTCCTTTTCATGAACATCTAGTCCAAAAAAAAATCATGATCAGCTCTCAGAGATAAAAAAAATTCAATATAATACGACGCATTCAAAAAAAAACTCTGAGTAACTGTCACTTCAGTATCTCGCCGATAGGGTCAAAAAAAGAACGCCCTAAGATACTGGGCTCATAAAAGCAGGATTACAGGTCCACTCTTCAATCAGTGCTCTTTAAATGCTCCCTTAGTCTTTCCTTAAATACAATAAGTGAGTTTGCTTCCTTAACAATGTCTGGTAGATTGTTATATATACGCAGAGCATCATTCGTTGCATCGTTCTTTAGACGATCCGTTCTGGCAAAAGGTATTACGAATTGATCTGCATTCCTCACATTATATGAGTTGATCTGTGATACCTTAATTAATGGCGCTCGTTCCGATCCATTAATTTTTGAATTTCTGTAGATAAACTTAGCTTTCTCCATAATAATAATTTGACTAAAGGTTAATGATTTAGCCAATTGGTAAACCAAACTAGTTTGAGTAAGCATTGGCAGCTTCAGAATGTTTTTATACGCTTTGGTCAGCAGCCTGGATATACTGTTTAAATGTTGCTTTGCTGATTGACTCCAAATAAGTACTCCATACTGCAATTTCGCCAGGACAAACGCATTTAAACCAAGTTTCTTGATGTGCATTGGAAAATCCTCATATCTTCTTAACAATCCTACTATTGGGGCTGATTGCCTCCTTAAGCTATTTATGTGTGGTAACCAGGTCATACGATGGTCTATGATAAGACCAAGATATTTCATTTCTAGCACTCTTTGCAATTTTTCGCCATTAATATTTAAGTCGACATCTATGTCTCCTTTGTTCTTTTGCTTAAAAACAATATATTTTGTCTTTGAAGTGTTCAATACTGTTCGTTTCGAATTAACCACTGATGGAATTTTCCTAGACCGTCGTTGATAGTGTTCTCAATGGCAGTTTTGTCTCGTCCTGAATAAAGTAGAACTGTGTCATCAGCATATAATGTGTGATATCCCGTCAGCCCACATGTATTTAGATTATTTGTGTATAGCAGGAACAAAGTTGGACCCAGTATTGAACCTTGGGGAACTCCAGTTTCCATAGGCGCATGATCGCTCAGGACATTGTTGATTAAAGTTCTCTGCGATCTTCCCTCCAAGTAACTCTTAAACAACTGCTTAGGACTACCCTAAATACCGTACGATTCAAGTTTACGAAGCAAGAGGTCATGATCAACTGTATCAAATGCTTTTTTCAAATCCACAAAAATTGCGATGAGATAATCACCCCTGTCAAGTCCTAGATTGATGAAACGTGTGACAGAATGTAGGGCATCCAAAGTGCTCTTGTTCTTTTGAAAACCAAACTGATGTTGGCTTATGATAGAGTTTTCAACTAAGAATGATGTTAATCGATTGTTTAGTATTTTTTCAAATATCTTACTAAATCTCGTCAGCAGCGCAATCGAGCGATAGTTATTCGGGTCAAGATGATCACCACCCTTAAATATAGAAACTATTTTTGCAAGTTTTTCTTCTTCCGGAAAAGTTCCATTCCTAATATGCACGTTTATAAAATTTGCCATAATCTGGGCTATGTCCTCCTTTATTATACTAATCTCATTCATCGTGACGCTATCAATGCCTGGCGCCGTATTCTTTTTCAATTCATTGATTACATTTAAGACTTCCCTTTTATTTGTTTGATGAATGTGAAGGATGGAATTTATTGCGATATTTGTATTATTTACATTGCCTGCTGAACTGGCAACGATTTCTTTAGTGATTCTTCCACCAATTGTTGAAAAAAAGTTATTCAATGAGTTCGCCACGTCACGTAGACATGATGTGTTAGAGGGCCCATCAGGATTCAGTTGTAAGTTTTGTGATATACCCTGGGTTGAAGACTTATCCTTTACCTCATTTATTATTTTCCATATTTCGCGGGAGTTGTCAGCCGCTGTTTCCATTCTTCTTGAGAAATATAAGAATTTAGCCTCTTTCACCAGTCGTTTCGATTCTTTTTTTCGCTTGCATATACACAAACTTGAAAGCCTGGTTTCCACTGTTCTTCCTGTAGTCCATGTATGCCTTCCTTTTTTTAATACTTGCATCGAATACTTTTTTCGTTATCCAAGTCCGTTGCCGACACCTGATTTTTTTCTCAATTGTAGAACTTTGCTTAGCAGATATGATGATATTTTTGAGTTCAATAATACTATTTGGTTTCCGCTTTTCCAGTAACTCTCGTATGTTTGATTTAAAGAGCTCCTTGTCTTGAAATCTGAACGTTTTGTAGGTCGGCTTCTGTTTGTTCAGGGTTTGGTCTTGAATAGCAATTTTTAACACACGATGATCCAGTTCCAGCCAGTCGTCAAATATGTGTCATGCTTTCAGCGACTTTTAAATCATTGGTTACTATATGATCCAGACAGGTATTTGACACTGGGCGAGTAATTTGGTTGTTGTTTATGATTACCGTTTCATTCGTTTCTAGCGTGTCCTTATAAATCCGTGTTTCTGGTGATTCCGTTAGTACATCAATGTTTGTGTCCGCTACTGTGATTAAATTTTTTTCAGTTGAGAATAATGTATCCATTACTGTGCAAAAATCTTGCGCATTCATACGATTCGGATTGTAGTACGTCCCTAATTTTATTTTTTTACCTGCATGGCGTACTTCAATTATTATAACGTTATACTTATCAGGCGTCACTCTCTTGGTAATGAAATTGATTGTATTTTTTACGTACATTGCTGTTCCTCCACCTCTTCCAGGTCTGCAGGAGAATACCGCATTATATCCTTCAATATTGTAAAACAGTGCTTCTTCATGGTAAATCCAGACTTCGTTGAGAATAATCAAATCTATGTCAGGATTTTGCTGCAGGTAAATCTGAATATCACTTAGCTTATGTCTTAAGCTTCTTATATTAGCATACATAAGTGTTAAATTTGTTCCACTTGATTGATTAGAAAGATTAGCAATCATTAAAGTTGTAGTCGGTACTCCTCCTGGCGATCAATATTCTGCGTTGAAGCTCCAGACACTCTACAGAGTCAGCTCTGTGAGAATGATCAGCATTATTATTGTTACCAATACAGTTCGAGCACTTCTCAATCATGCTTTTGCAGTCCTTTAGGTCATGCTTTCCTTCACATTTTACACATATTTGCTCCCCTTCACATTTTGATGTTTTGTGGTTGTATCTTTGACACTTATAACACCTCGTAATGTTGAAGTCCTCCTTCACAAAATACGATCCATAATCTATATTGATGTATCTATTTGCAAGCCTCTTATACATGCTCCCGTTTACCTGGATGATATGCAACCACCTTCCATTTCTTGTCCGCCTAGCATGTACAAGTTCTATAGAATCACATTCCTCTATATTGGGATTTAATGACTGGATCTCATTTCTTAATTCATTATTTTCGTATTGTTTTTCTAGTCCATTGGTGACAAGTCTAGGCTGTCGCAATCTGGTCTCAGCAACATCATACTCCTCTTTCATTGCATCCATTGCTATATTAAAAAGTGAAGTAGCATTTTCATTTGTCGATGTTATAATCACCCCACCATTACGAATAGGCCTCATTAGCTGTAGAGGAATTTTACATTTTGATGCCCTGATCCTCGACTTAAAATCAAACAGTGTTTTTTCTGATGAAGAGTGATTTCTCGGCTTGATTATGGAGGAGAAGTAGAATTTTTAATAATTTCGGCATATGAGGGCTTGCTCGCAGACGTAGATTTTTCTATTAATAAGGTGACATTTGAGCTCATCTCTTCGACTTGGTTTTGCAAATTTTTCATTTGTTGGAAGAGTTGGTCTTCTTTGGACTTACGGTGCTGAGCTCTACATCCGGCACACATCCAAATCACATCTTCGGTGATGTCCATAATAGCCCGATATCTCTCCTCCGACATTTTGATACACCTCAAATGAAACCACTTGAGGCAGAAGCCGTCACACCCCATAGCCGAGTGGATATCCTCCACGGGTTTCCTACACTTCCCACATTTATCATTGGCTGGTTAAGTAGCTATTATATTCTTAACTTTTTTAATTATTTGCTTTTTATAAATTTTTTATTATCCTTGATTTATTTAATATAGTTAGTGAAAAAACGTAGAAATCCGTACTTGCAAAAAAAATTAATTTAAAATATTAAAATATAAATTTAAAATTAAATTCAAAAATTTTTTAGAATAAATTTAGCTACACGGGAATCTCACTCCTAGAACAAAGCAAGAATTCCCGGTTCCGTTAATTTTCGTTCGCCTTAGTAAAAATTGAAACAATGAAATTGATGACTTGAAAGATCCCTACTTATTTCGAAAACTTGATAGAGCGACACCAGTAACCACTTTACTTATTTCACACAGCTCATTATAATTTATGACAGAATTTATAACTTCACTTAAGTCAAGAAATTCAAAGAGCTGAAACTGACACTTCTTTGTTTTGACACTTCGAAATTTATCCTGTTGTTATGCATACAAAATTCCCAGCCACTGTTATAGTTTTAGGTGTTGTCAGCAAGGAAGAACATGTTATGCCACCACACTGTTTTACTCAAGGACTTCGAGTAAACTCTGCTGAATACATCACGGCGGAGGCAGACCATACATTTTTCAACAAGACTCTGCTCCTTCACGTAAAGCGATGGCGACACAAGATTGGATGGCCGAACATTTTCATGACCACATAACACCGAACCTATGGCCACCTAGCTCCCCAGACCTTAATCCTTTGGATTATTACGTATGGGGCGTACTTGAGCGTGAGACCAATAAGCGTCCTCATAATACCACTTCTTCGCTGAAGACTGCTATTAATGCCGTTATGGTCAATATGAACAAGGAGCATTTGATTCGGGCATGTAATCGTTTCCGGATCCGGATCGAAGAGGTTATTGCTGCTAATGGCGATTTTATTGAATAACTGTATAGCCATATATTAATTTACCGTTGTATAAAAAATTCCTGAAATTTCATTAAATTTTGTTAAAAAGACAGGCTAATTAATTTTACTCTCAAGTTGTCCTCAAATACCGTACGCACCTTGTATAAACGTCTCCAAAAAACCATTTAACTTCTCCTCCAATCGGGGGTGAGTCCCACCATCAATGCACGATAAATTCTAAAAGAAACTACGAATGACTTTCACGTGAGAGATTTCAATAAAAAAAGCAAGACTCCTCACAGTCACGTCCAATAACTTCACAATCTCTATCTAGACTCGCTTTCCCAAATTATTAAATTAACAATAATTTAACTGCAGCTTGCTGCCCAAGATTTGAATTTAGAATAATTTGGACTAATGCGCGCCAGGCGACGAAAATGGTTGATGTATTTGCTAAGAAATCGAAAATCATAGAAAGCATAGCAGGTGCACCCTAATGACAACTCGATGTTTCGTTTGCTTGACATCTGGCACTACTTGCATGAGAAGCAGTTGAAATTCTTTCAAAGTGGGTGAGTTAGTGTCGAAAGCGTTGTCAGAATTTGTTTATTTCAAGGATCGGAAGCAGTTTTACTGGTAAATAATGAGCATTTACTCCTTAAAATAATTCATTGTGTTCGCTGAAATGCATAACTGACTCCATAAATTTGTTTAACGTCCTAAATAACACCCCTTCGATTCTTCACGCTAATGAAGTAGTCACACCCATTTCTGTGTCATACTAAACAACAACCATTGTTGGTTCGCATTTAATTCAATTTTTGCTCTCACACAGGTGATTCAGTAAACAGCAATGAGATAAAGAGGAAGTGGATGGATCGTAACTATGTCAACTATTGAAGAACGCCGACAATACCTCGATAGTCCATACTTTAAGTCACACATCTACGGGAACTTCTCACCATTCTACGCCACCATCGCCGTTTGTACAGCGTTGGGCGTATTCTTGATTGTATTAAATATTATTTGCACTTGTTGTTCAAGATATCGCCACTACTGGAAGGATCGACATACAGGTGAATATTTATTCCAATAAGTGAAGTAAGTTGATTACGAAATATTTTCTGTATTTAGGAAATCGCTGGTTAATATCCTTTTGGACTGCAACTCCCCACAATAACCCTCCATTAGATCTTACTGAATTGAAAGACGTTAGTTATTACTATCCAGTAAAGGTAAGGTATTTCATTTTGTCGTTTTGCGTTGCGATTGTTCCCCTAAATGTTATGACCCAATTAAAATGTCATTAGCGTTAATTTATGTAGACTCAATTTTCGTTCGAAGTGCTTATTTGAGTTTGTTTTGCGTCTTTACAATTGCAAAGTAGATGAGCTGTAATAGCTCAATTAAATAAAAAAGTGCGTCTGCTTTGAATAAGTATGCTATCAGTATAATAGAAATTATTTTTCATCTTCTATAGCACATTGAAGACGTCGAACAAGCAGAATACACGCCGCCACCACAGCCGCATCGTTACCCACAAGTGCATCCGAGTCGCTCCTACTCGCACCATCCACATTCGCGTGAAGAATTTGTGGAACTACAAAAACGCGAAAGCGATATCTAAATCACTAAATTAAAATGGTTTGGATCGCAGCTTACCCCGCCGTTGCGGCAGTCGCTATGTTCATCGTATTGGTCATTATGATCATGCTTCGTTGGGGACCAAAACTCTGCAAGCTGCGACACCACGCGCTTCCTGATGATCAGGAGTGGAGTGGGAAAGTGTATTCTCAGCCGATAAGCTACGCTTGATCGTAGCCATCTCCTGCCAGTCATTTAAGGCTTAGTACAAAAAAGTAAACACTTCTTTCCCTTTTTATTTTTTAATTTCCTTTCCGAGTTCTAACCAACGAAGCACCACACACTATGCAATTGTGCCTTAAACTGTCTTAATTTGTAAAATATTTGACCAAAACAATACTATCAAGTATTCAATCTCATTTGTGAGTCTCATAGCATTCCATATTACAAAGTTTTGTAACTGATTTTACTTGACTATGTAGTAAACGGATTCCGTCCATTTTCAATGAGAATGTAGTTTTAGTTTTCTACTTGTAATGAATTGAAGCATACAAACTTTTGTATTTTAATAAAAACATGACAATTTACAAATGGATTCTGTGGTTTACCTATAAATATTTTGTATTAAGTAAAAGAGATAAGAGATTTAAAGACAGTAAAATATGAATAAGACTGAAGGGAATTTTCGTTTGGTAAAAAGCAGAAAGCAAAATCAGTTTGTATTGAGAATGTTTTTCTTTTTCTGAGTTCCAGAGTTTACTGCGTAGAATTTTCCTAATCCATTTTAGGCATTTTTTCTGTGTTTTACGGTCCAGACTGAGATTCCTGCGTCGTTCGGGTGCAGCGGAAGAATTTTGCGAACTCCAGAGAGTCCTGCAGCTCAGCAGGCCACGCCAGTTGTTTGCGCGGTGGGAGAAAATATAAACAACATCGAGAGTTCGATGTTTACCGTTGCGATCGCTACCGAATCGGCCGAAACAAAAGTCTAAAATGCCGAAAATATAACGAACCATTCTAAAGTCCACAAATTGATCACGGCAAAAAAAGAAGGAAGTAACTAATTCACGCCACCGTCACTTAGAAACCTCTGGATTAAGTTACAGATGCAAACAAAATCGATCGTCGTTAAGAAAGAAATCGTCGTAGCCACCAGCGTTCCAAGTCCCAAGACAATCGTCGTCAGTCCAGCTCTCATCCGCGTTATCATGCTCACTACTGCAGTTCTAAAAGCCGTGTGGATTATATCGGTCATTAGGTCTTGCTGG
This sequence comes from Odontomyia ornata, assembly GCA_963969285.1. Taxonomy (NCBI): domain Eukaryota; kingdom Metazoa; phylum Arthropoda; class Insecta; order Diptera; family Stratiomyidae; genus Odontomyia; species Odontomyia ornata. The sequence continues at coordinate 192,466,231 of OZ017741.1, forward strand.
TTTTTGTCTCAACTGTAGTCGCGCAAATTATAAATCGCGTGACTGCAGAACTAATCGCAAATCCATGAAGTCCACCACTTGTGAAATATTCGTTCATGTCACCAAAGTCTGCATCACCACCCAGCTCCAAAAACCGAAGCCTAACACACTGTGAACTCATCATCCTCAAAAAGAAGGTGACTGTCACCTCAACAGCAAATATGGAATCGCGCGCATTGAAAACATCCAGGATTTGTAAGAGATAAACACATTGTTGCGGTCACACTCAAAAACAAGCCGCAAGCATTTGAAGTAGACTCAAGCACAGATTCCTCTTTGCTCTCAGAAACTGCTTTCAACAAATTGGGAGTCAAAATACCGTTGCAACCGATTACAGTCTCCTTACCCAGATCACGTCATGAAGCCTAAAGGTAAAGTCAGCATCTCAGTCACCTACAAAGGGAATTCAATGAAAGCCGATCTATTCATAGTGCCAGCGGGGTATGACGCTTTTCCTAAAGGCATTTGGATTCGTAGTCTAGGAATCCACCTCAACGAGATAGATAGCCAGAAAACTCAGCTCTCCGTCCACTCAACCTCAATGTAGTCTCTTCGCTCGAAAACATCTTCAAGAAATACCAATCTATTTTCGAAGAAAGGATTTGAGGTGTTAAGCTGCAACTCACAGAATGCGGGAAACCAGTTTTCATCCGTGAACGCGAGGTTCTCTTTGCATTGCGAGAGAGAGTTAGGCCACACTAGAGTCTCAAGGAGTTATCAGTCCGATTGCATCAAGCGATTGGGGATCGCCACTCGTTGTTATACCTAAGCCTGACGCTGGGGTAAAGCTATGAGTGAATTACAAGTGTAAGGTGAATTTCCGACTCTTTTTTTCAAATCATCCCATCCGTAGAAGAGATGAGTTCTGCATAGTCTCAGAGCTTCCAAGTACTTTTGTAAATTGGAGTTGCACAAGGCATATTTGCATTTATAGGAAGGGAGAAAGATTCAAGCGATTTCAATGCATAAGGGTACGTGCAAAATGAACCGCCTCAGCTTGGGTATTAAGATCGCTCCAGCGGAATTCAACCGAGTCCTGAGTCAATCGCTGAACGGCCGTCCAAAGGTCGAGGCATACTTTGATGACATTATCTGTCATGGCTCAGATCTCGAGGAGTGCACCATAAATCTCGGCACATGCCTGGAACGTCTCAAGGAGAAGGATATCCACCTCAATCGTGCTAAATGCTCACTCTTCAAGGAAAGCATAAACTGCACACAATCAGATTTAGAAGTGCTCAGCTATGCTTCAAGCAGTTCCTTAGATGACGCAACCGAAGAATATGGATGAATTGAGGAGATTCATTAGCCTAGTCACATATTATGCCAAATTCATTCCGGACTTCTCTTCAAGGACCTACCCAATACGACGCTTACTCAGGTTGGCTGAACGTTTCTTTTGGTCAACGGCCGGATATATATTTATTTTTCTATTCTTATAGTTATTGATATAAAATTTTACTTGCAGCTCAAAAAAGTCACTCTTTGAACGTTTCATTTGGAGATTTTATGGGTAATTTAAAAAAAATTCCTGGAAGATTCAGCGGAAAATAGAATTAAAATTAAACGAATACACCAACAAAATGGTTATGAGCTGCAATTCGCCAAGGACCAATTTGGAACATTTTGAGTACATTAACGGAACAATATGCCAAGACTGCGCCGATTCTCAAGACCATCAATGATGTGAAGCATAAACAAGATAATTTCTTCTCATCACTAGCCGCTTCATATGATGTTATTGAGAATCTTTTCGCCAAAGTGCAAAAGGTGTCGCAAAGGTTAAAGCTGCATGTGATGTGCAAAACGTAGAGTGCCAGGAAATAATGAGCTCGACGTCAAGGTTTAAAACAGGAAGCAGCGTAATTACTGCAAATAATGCATCATAGCCCGAATCAACTGCACCAAAACTGAAAGATTTTCTGAAAATAATAAAATTTCCAGCGCCGACAGATTCGTTCTACCAGTAAGGCCAAGTCCGTTAAGCTCAGAGGCCCCACTTCCGGCAGCTTGTGTTGTTCTCGACCCCGCCTATTATACTGCTCATTCGCAGATGCCTCAAATGCCTTTTGACTATCCACCAACTCCATACACACCACAGACACAGCAATACTATGATTCTTCTGGTTATAAAAATCCGATTAATCGAAGCAACCAAAACCCTGCCCCGTCAGCTATCAAATACGAGTACTCATATCCAGTTGAACAACCTCCGCAATATCAAGCCCAAATTCCATATTCCAATATACCAGCTGGAGCCACCTTATCAGCATCTTATTACAATATACCCACAGAAACCAATTCATCTGCACAAATAACAACAACTTAAACGTACCCAGTCAGCAACCAACAGTGCAACACATTTCGCAGGTTAAAAGTTAAAGCTTCCCACCTACAACAGTAAATTCTTCCGACGGCTCGGAAAATCAAACTATCCCACCAAATGCCAAACATCTTCATTCAAATCAAATAAATCCTGCTATACAAAATATCGTTGCCAATATTCAAAGCACCAATTTCTAATGGATTGTGCTTCAAGAACATGATATTGCCTAGTACAGATTGAAAAATCATACCATTTTTTAAGGAAAATAATGTTTATTATACAATACTTTAAATTTGCAATCGCACATGCACAAAGTCCCGTTCCGGCGCGTAAAGGGGAATGAAAAGCTTTGATCTGGTCGACGACGAGGAGTTTGTACCCGGCAACCCAGCTGTATAGCTGCGCGGATCCAGGGCGAGTGAAAATTTTAAAGGTCAGAAAACAGACCCCGTGAGCTGAATTAAAAATAAATTGCGATTTGAAATCGGTTTTGTCTCGCTGCGACACGGAAAATCGCATTTTTAGATCCGAGATCAAACTACTCTTCTTGTCGTTTGTTTTTTCCTGTGCTCGCCTTTGCCTCTGAATTTGGCAATTCCAACGGAAAGTTTGCATTTCGTGCACCACTCCTGAACAGGTTTTTGGTGTGACCCGCAATCGTGAGAAATTTTAACGAGAAACAGGGAAAGTTCCGTTCTAAAAACAAAAGGAATCATTCTGAAACGGGTGGTGCGGCTTTGACGCAACGAACATGCGTTGTGCGAAGAGTGAACACATCGTCAGTAGCACAGCAAACGTAAATTGTGCTTGGCCAAAAACGAAACACGGGGAAGTGTGAAAGTAATTTTAAAGCATTTGTGTGCATGCCTAGAGAAACTATATGAATTTCTTCTCGCGTAAACGTCCAACTCCGGGTTATCAAGGACGTCGAAAATTTCGCAGCTTGTTCACAACTTTTCAGATATATGTGTAACGTTCAGATATTACCATTGAGTGTACCGAATTCTGGCCACATGGTTGCGGTGTGATCGACCTTTTTTGAGAAATCCACATTATCCGCTGTCGTCTCCTTTTCAAATAAATACCTTCGTGCTACAACTTATGTAAATTCGAGTTACAATCGCGCTGGGATTAATTTAATAGAAAATCTAAATGATTATTAAATCATATATTGATAAAGCGAGCGGCATAGTTAAAAGATATTGAAGAAAAAGAGACCAAAATATAAATGAGTCCTTGGATGCTGCGCGGTTCGTGTGCTTACTTTTGAAACAAGAGTTGAGTACGATCATTAGCCAATCGATTTCACATCCGCAAGAGGCAATAATATTAAACGTAATCAAAGGGATAACATGTGCTGTTCCGTGCAAAACTAAAGCTACTTCGACCTGCTGCCTATATCGATTCGTCGTTTTGTAAGTGTAGTGTTTTTATATTGATGTTCCATAAAGTCCTGATTTGAAATATTTTTATTGATTCTTGATCGTACCACAGAAATAAATTTGATGTTTATGCACTTGAAAACACCATAATCAAAAACCAATCAATTTATCAAGGTCCTACGAAGTGTCCGATTAACGTCAAATTAAAGTTTGCCGGCATTCTTACCCGGAATCCCGAAGATGAAGCAACTCGCCAAAGGATACATTTATTGAGAAGGCTTGGATAAGGACATAGAGAGTCTTGTGAGTACTAGCCAAAGTTCGCCACACTCCACAGAAAGCGCCAATTCATCCCTGTGATCAGCCTGATGAAAATTGAGAGAGAGTCCACATCGACTATGCGGGCAATTTAGATAGACATTTCCTTTTGATGTTCATGGATACAAAGTTGAAGTGGGCAGAGATTCGCATAATCCGTGATGCTCCGTCTTCTGCTTCAACAAGAATTCCAGAGATATTGTAAAGAGCGTGGCGTATTCCAAAGTTCAGCGCGCCGATGCGCGCTGCATCCAGACGTTGAAGAGAAAGCTCAAGGCTGCTGCAAATGATCCCGCTCCCCTGTCTATGAAGCTACCGCACATAATGTTCCGCTATAGAGTAACACTTTTACATCAGGACTGTCTCCTTCCGAGCTGTTACTGAAGAGAAGGATCCGCACTTGTCTCGACACCCTGCTACCCAACATCAAACCTCCAACAGAACCTACCACCTTGCGGGTTCGTAGTCTCCAAGTGGGAGAGAGTGCAAGCAAAGATTCACTTGGGAAATCAAGATGTTCGGCAATTTGGCACCATCAGGAAGCAGCTTGGCTAGTACCATTATATGGTCGAATTGAATACAGTCCTCATCTGAAATGCCAAATTAATCAGTTGGTCACCACCTTGGTTCCGAAGAATCAAGTCTCCTTCGATTCCGCAGCACAGAATGGATGTGCCATCCTAAACAGAAACTGCAGGAGTGCCAACAGACTGCCAGTCGCCACCAGCGCCAATTTCGACGCATGAAAACCGTCCAGGTACACAATTCAACACACATGGTCCGCTTGTTCAGCCTAGTCCGCCTGCGACTCCATTACCCAGGTCGACCAGAAATCGACGGAAGCCTGCATATCTCGGGGACTATGTCTTCAATATGTGTCCAGTTCCTTAAAATAAGTGGGGGAGACTATAATGAAGCGTGCGAGTATATTCGACCTGGACTGTATCATTGTTAGATCGAACACGTTTATAATGTGTTCGATCTAGAATATAGTGAAGAACTGTCTCGTTCAGTCGGTTGAGTAGTGAGTGCCGAGCTGCGTGTGTTTTGACCATGTGTCTATGTAAATTGCATATCATTATTATCATAATAAAGAGTACGTTTTTCCCGCGTTTGCCCGACTTTGAAAATAAAAATTGAACGTGATTACTGAGACTCTAATGCTATCTGGACTAATTAACTTATCCGCACAAGGGTCGCACGAATTACAATACTAATTCACTGTTAAATAATCGCAATGTCAGAAACAATACTCACTATGCTTTTACGCGGTGTTTGTTTAAAGCTGGATATTCGGAGGAATATCATCCTAAATATGATTGAAATTAATTATTTTATTTTAAGAAAAATAAATAAATTTGAACTAATACTTTACAGCTTTTTTCTCGTTTAAAGTTGGATTACAATTGTAACCCGCGCGACCTCTTTAGGGTTAATGTGGTATGATCAACATTTAAAGGAATTCAATAAAGAAGTATAATGAAAAAACGCTTGTTTAAAATTTTTCAGCCTTTTATTATTTTTTTGTAACAATTTTTTCCTCGTCAAATTTTCTTGTCAAAAATTGGAATTTACTCACTTATTTTTGTTTTTTTTTGTTTTGTTGAAAATCACAATCTTCTTTAAATTCTACAAAATAAACTTAAAATCTAAAACTTAATTATAATAGTCGCAAATTTTCTTAATAATGATATTTATTGTGTGTGTATATAGAGAGGAATAAGGAAATTAAATAAAATTTTATGTAATATTATTTTTCTTTCGCCAATAATTCCTCATTCTTGTACCTCTCATTTTCTTCCTCGTTCGTTTTTTTCCTTTCGAAATTCAATGTACGTATCAATCAACATGGGAGTAAAATACAAAGTAAAATGGAGTAGAATGTTTTCCCATTTATACTGTAAAGTATATTTGAATAATTTTTGAAATTTTCGTTGCAACATGATTTGCCTCTTTTTTTTCTTTTCATTTTGTTAAGTAATTATGCGGTCTCCTAGCGCTGCCAATATGCATGCATGGATTTTATGTAAAATTTCCCATCAATTTTAATTTTGTATGTATAAAATATTGTTTTTTCATAATTATGACAGTTTTTTTCTTTTGAAAGTGTTTCCATCACAGGGAATTCATTTTTTAAATTTTTTTCTTATTTTATAAATAAAGTAAAACTCACCAAAAACATTTTATCTTAAATTTAAAGTAAAAATGAAATAACGTACATTAGGTTTAAATTTACAATTGATATTTACTATGAAGAATTTTTTTTAGGTAGAAAATGTATGGAATTGGACTAAATATATTTTCTTTTTTGAGCTGGTGTGGTGGTGGTCACAAGTTTCAGTTTTTTTGTACAATAAGTTTAAAATGTTTTTGATATGGATTTTTGTTCGTCTTTTGAATACTTGTTCCTTCATAAAATGCGTAAAGAAACCTTTTAGTCACGTTTGAATTCCTGTAAATTTTACTGAAGTGTGAATTCGTTGAGTTTTCACAAAATGTTGTCCTTTATTATACAAATCCTTTGTTTCGTATTTCTGAATTTTCCTATTTACTTCATCGTTTTAAAGTTCTGATAGACTTGATGATGAATTTAGGGATGCTTTTTAGAACTTATAGTAAAAGATTATGAGAATGTATTTATTAAAATTTTTGTTAACTTTTACTCCTTAGTACATGAAAAATCGGACGGCTTTCAAGTTCAAAAAGCATTATGGCAATAAATATGAAATATTAATTCAACAAACATTTTTTTTAAGTACATAAAGTACGAGGGTACAAATAAATTACACAATAGAAGCCAAAAAAGCATTTAAAAATTATATAGAATATAAATGTTCCATACATTTTCTCGAGTACCGAAACATTCAAATTTGACCTCATTTTTATTGTTTACACATTTATCAATTAAATAATAATATACTGATTTTTTAATTAACTTTCAGCTTTATACTAAATACAATTGAAATAGTTCTGCTTTGAGTAGGCGTCCTGGAAATGATTTACTATCTGTGGTTGTGATTTTAAGCAAGGTATTATTTGTTGTTGCGTTTTGATAATGAATGAATGGGAAAATTGAAAAAAACTCTGGGTATAACTGAAAGGGGAGGGACATAAGGACGTATGAATGAACAGATAGACAGACAGCGTGAATAGACCCTAAAAAAGCAGTGGAGCTGCCCGAAATCTTTGTCAGTATTGGTTCCAGGTGAGGAGTGTGGGTCATCTCGTTGAAACTGATTGCTTTCAAAAATTATTCTTCTGAAGAGTATTTATAACAGACACCTGCAACTGTCAGATGTCAATAATTTAAATGGGAATGTGACTAAGGGGTTTACCATAGTTAGAAGCGCGCAACCTATTAATGCAATTACCATTTACGGCAAAAGTCACGGGTACCTTCAGTTTGCGTTTTGAGGGCGAGTCAGACAACCTTATCCGCAAAACTGCCAGTTCCTTTGTGTTATCAGGTAGCAATAACTTCGCAAGATAGAAGTTTGATTGCGAAGTCAGCTGAGTAACAAAATGTGCCGCACCGGGAGTTTGTTGGTGGACGGGAATAGGATGGGGAGTCAGGATTTGACCAGCATAAGCAAGGGTTCGGGAGGACAAGCTCATTAGTCGTGATTAGTGACACGTTTCTTTTTTTGATTATTGGATAACTCGCCGCAAAACACCTTGGTCGAAATTAAGTGATGAAATTGAAAAATTAGTGCTGGAATGCAACAAATCTGAAGTAAATTGTTAAAAATCTACATTTTCTTGCCCTGAAAGTGATCATCTTCCACAAAATACTCTGGACATATGTTGTTTAGAAGTTATTGAATCGACCACAATAATGGCTTAGAATAGCAGGTGCAGTGTCCTTTAACGTCGCCGTTTCGAATTCGCCTTGTGAACTGATTGTCGGAAAACAGCATCTGTTAATCAAATTGGTGGTTTTTTTTTTCATCAAACGTAGTCAGAGCATTCACATGCAGCTATTGTAAAATATTTTTTATTTTTCGCCAGAGGCTTACATCGATTACATACAGAACAAAATTTTTGGCAATCCCAACAAATAATGAGAATTTTGTGAAGCAAGTACCAAATTCATGGCATCAAAGCGACATTTTCAGATAAAAAAATACGGCATTGAATGACCAGTTCTCGGATGTGAAAAAATTCGTCTCAGCTGAAAAAATTCAATCATGGGAAGAAAACAACGTTACCACTGATCAGCGATGTAAAGTGTTTTAAACACTTTATCTTCTGTACAATCAAATATTGAAAATCGTCGCAAAATTTTTGCTGGCACATCAGCTTCTGTTGAACGAATATTTTCTATTACTAACGATATATGGTCGGCCGAAAAAACTCGATTGAGTATTCAAATATTGAGAGATACAATATCAAGATTTAGTAAAATTCAACCAAAATTATTAGAAAAAATCGGATCAAGTGACAAATCTTCTTTTAAGGGCAGCAAAATTGATGAATTGAATTGATCAATAATTTTTATTAAATGCCTAGCAAAAACCAATTATGTTTAAATCATTGCGTCCCCTAATGTGTATCGAAATTTGGGTTTTTGTACGTAAATTTCCTATAAGAAAGGTGGCCACCTAAGCTCTGCATATATGCTGCAGTGTTGAAATCAGCCATTAGCTATGCAGTTGAGGAAAAACTCCGCTAAACGATAAACAGTTGTCGAATAACTCCTTACGCGCTTGAAACAAAATTCATGAGTCAATTGTTTTATTTATTTGATATCCGCAGGCCAATTCTCTTTTTCTTGAAAAGCCGTCGGGCCTTGCTTTGTTGTGTGAGCAGACGCGTTTCGACTACTTTGAGTCATCTTCACTGTCGGAAAGGGCTTTATATAGGTGAAGGGTGGGCTATGCAGTACTAAATTGGGTCAGGTAGAGAGATATTCGGTTTTTGGATCGTTGGGTGCCCGTTTGTTCTGTTTCGTCTCGTTTCAGTTTTCGTAATTTTTTCTTTACTAAACCATACTTTCCGACGGAAACGAGACGAAACAGAACAAACGGACATCCAACGATCCAAGAAACAAAAACCTAATATCCCTCTACCTGACCTAATTTAGTATTTACCTACATAACCCATCCTAGACCTATATAAAGTCGTTTCCATCCACACATCCTTTAGACACTGGAGACTTAAAGTAGTCGAAACGCGTCTGCTCGCACAACAAAGCAAGGCCTGACGGCTTTTCAAGAAAAAAATTCTTGAGGTTGATATACGCCTGTGGGCATTTCAATTGGGAATCAGCATATAATTCTTTTCTGCCGATAGAAAATTTCGTTTTCGGCCAGATTTATTTATGAAAATCCATGATATAATATTTCGTTGTGCAATACCATTCATGAACTCAAAGTTTACTCCCTCTCTGATCTGGTACGAAAGGAAAGGGTCCTGATGTTCAATACCCTGTGTAGCTAGAAAACAGAAAATATAATGAACAATATATTAAGTACATTGTTACACAGATCCGTGTTTTTCTCTAATTTTTCGTGTCAAATTCTTTCAACCACTACTTCACGTGTTTTTTTGTTTTACCAACTTTGGTAAAATTTTTAACGTGAATGGATAAGTCCTCAGTAAAGCCTGTATATTTAACATATTCGTGGGCCAGATTCTCACAAAGGGAATAATCCTTTGGAGTTTTGAAAAAATTTTTCAAGTGTCATTTCAAATGTCAAGTTTTCCGGGTGAGAATTGTAGTTACGATTACCAAACTAAGTGGAAAGGTCGGCAGTGACAGTGAAGACAAATTATCGAAATTGTAATACCCCAAAACAATAAAATTTAAGTGCTATAATTCGTCTTAATGAGCATGCAACGAGATGATCTGCAATACGGAGAGTATTACACTTTGGAGACTATGCACTATGAGCTCACAACAATAGAGACAGCTCAGTGATTTCTTTTCTTTAATTGTCGCCTAATGCATCAATACAGAAATCAGAAATGGATAATTTGGCACAAAATTTCATTTCCCTGGTGTCACAAAATATTGTTGCCATTCAATCGGGCGTGGTTTAATAATACGTGTTTGTTCTAGGCATTTGTTCAAAAAGTCCTAAGTTTATGATACAATGAAGTAACTGTGTCCAGTCGAATGACGTCCAACTCTTACGAAACCCGAGAAATGAAATTCATGCCGAAAATGTATACAGGAACTCAGAAACGCCTAACATTAGTGCCAAGTGTACTATATAATAAATGCAGTTGATGTATTATTTAAACACGAAGGCGATGTATTATTTAAACACGATGTTGAAGGCCAGCAAGACCTTCTAACCTCTGTTGAAAGATGCTTGATAAAATTAAGGTAACCGGCAAAGAAATACTTGATTCTACATTACTGAGCTTATTTGAGACGATGAGGAACTTTATAATGCAAAAACAATTTATGGAGCAACAATAGAAAATTTTTGACGTGATTTAGAATAATAAACACTGAAATTAAAAGAAAGTCTGAAAAAGTTAATAAACAGTCTATCTTGAGAAAACGCAAGAAAGTCTGTCTGATGATTAACGTAGGAAAGAATTGCTAGAACCAGCTTTTAATGGCGAATATAAGAAAGCAATTCGAAGCTGCTATAATGACAAACATAAGATGACAAAGAAAAATACATCGCCTATATTCGAACTATGCGGTAGAATTGTTTTTGAGGTTCTTCATTGACCAAAACGATTTTAAAATGCTATAGGGTCTGCCCATGTTTTGACAAAGAAAGTAGCAATGGAGTAATTTATGCAAGCTATACCGGACCGAAAGCTACAAATAATTCTAACAACAGCTAGTAAACGAACTTTTGCTGAAAGACAATGGATACGGCAGGTCACGCATCTCAAGGCAGCTACTATTTGAGGAAAGTGTATGTGGGGGATTGTGTTGGAAAGAATGAAGTGCATAAAGCGAGAAAACGTTGATGAGATTGTAAAAAACGCTGCATATGCAAGGGCAATGAGAAGAGGTAAACATTCACACTGTTTGAACAGGAATCAAAAAGAAGTCGCGGCACACATAAATAACCCAAAAAACAGCACATCTTTGGGAGGGAGGTTAGACTAAATGGAGTAATATAGGCCTACCTTTTTTGTTTGGTTCTTTAACTGCCCAAACAAGACACGGGGTCACTATCTATAATGGAGCTTCGTACAGAATTCATTGCTTGACAACATCAACTGCTACTTTTTTCTTAATTAACTCCATTCCCTACTATTTTCTCCATCACCCCCTGGATATATAAAAATGTCCGTATAGGACTGCAGTGAAGGTCTGCTGCCTCGGCGACCGAGAATGTTGGTGCTCGCCGAGATAGACATTTTCTGAGGACCAAGCTAACATTGCAGTGTCGTGAGGCGGGTCGTTTTCCCCGAGCGCACATAGAAGGCCACCCGTTTGAAATCATCATAGACCACGCTTCGTTACAATGGCTGATGAACCAAGCGGGCCTTCATGGACGTCTGACCCGATGAGCTCTTAAACTGCAAAGGTTTAAGTTTTCCATCAAACACCGAAAAGGGATCCAAAACATCGTGCCCGATTATCTCTCGCGAATTTTTCCACTCAAGGAAGCGGAATTGACATTAGATGACGATGATCCCATCGAGATAGATTTAGCCAGCTACAACAACTTGAGGCAAACCATCGTAATCCAACAAACACAGTTGCAGTTGAAAGACGGCTATATTTATCGACGTTTAAATCTACTCGGCAGTTTAAGAGTCTACTCGAACAGTACGGTGTCGAACACCAACTGACGCCAATAAACTCTCAATCTAACGCATCAGAACGTTTGAATCGCACCCTGTTAGCTGCGATCCGTTCTTATGTCTATCCAACTTAGGATTATGACCGCAGATTGTCTGCGGTCGTCTTATCATTCCGTCACGGGAGTCTCCCCTTACTTTGCCACCTTCGGACAGCACATGATTTGCCATAGCAAATCTTGCGGCAGTTAAAATGTTTGGGAGATCTCGTCGTTGCGCTAGAGTCCCAATAATAAACTATTGCCTAACTGTCGCTTTAAAACAATACGTGAGTGAATCCACTTTTACCTCGTACACGCACGATATCATGTCCGAAGTGGGTGTTTAGCAGGTGACCTGTGGCGTGATTCGCAATAAATTGATTTAAGCCATAAAAAAAAACCACTTCTAAGTTTACTTTCACTATATATATTTAATTTTTAATATTACAGCTGTTTCGACACACTGTGTCTTCCTCAGATGTTAATACTACAAAAGTTTTGTATTACTCGTAAAATCTGAGGAAGACACGGTGTGTCGAAACAGCTGTAATATTTAAAATTAAATATACATAGTGAGAGTTAACAAGGGTTTTTTTTGCTTAAACAAGGAACTTTCACCAAGTAACGGCCTCATCCATCGAATATATAAATTGATTTGGGAGAGACCAAAAAGCGTGCAGATTTTGGCCCCTAAAAGCCATTTATTGCAAGGAGCAGTTCCTTTGCAAAGAAAATTGCTTGAATCCATGATATTCCGGGAAAATAATTGTCTTGGGGCCGTGTTTACATGAGGAAAAGGTACTTCGAGAAGTGAATGCGTGACGAACGTTCGTTGTTCTCTTTCAAGTGTGCGCTTGTTTACTCGTTGGTTAGTTTTTAATAGCCTGCTTCTGATCGGCTCATTTGCATATTGACGATACGTGTGCTTTATTTGAGATGCCGCGATTATTCGGGCTGTGATTTTTCCTCAGAAATTTGTTAACGATATCTATTAAATAATTTCATTCCAACGAGACTACTTGGACGGACTGAGCGATCGCATTTGGACAGGCTGAATACTTAGCCTTTGAATTGGAATGATTGCGTGTTGGGTAGGAAAGAGATAGAAGAACAGAAGGAATCTGCTCTGTTACTATTTATGATGTTTGGTAAAGAGACAAGTGCAGTGTAAGATTATAAGAGTGAAATGATAGATGTGTATGCTTCTATACTTGTCGCTGTGTGCATGTGAGATAGCACAACATCCCGCCAAAAGTTCACAGAGAACTCAGTTAACTTGAAATGTAAGGCCCAATTCCTTCATACTCAAATTTCGCCCAGTAAGAAGGTTTGAGCAAAAAGTCCATTGGGTGATGTGAAGAAACATTTGTAGATACACCAGCTGAGAACGAAGATAGCAGACCAAGAGATGATCAAGAATCAATTTTAGAACAAGACAAACCGCAAAAATCCGAAGTCTTTTGCTACGGTTTGATATTCTGATTGAGAGCTAATTGTGTATTGCATTGTGGCATTTCATCAAAATTTTAATTTATTACTGTTAACCTTCAGGCTTCAAACGTGTTTAGAAATGCACTGCTCAACTATTATGTTTAGAGGTTTTTTCCCTTTCGTTGATGGGACAATTGTCTACACAAGGCGTACCGGCTTTGCTAAAATTACAAATTTCATCAAATTTTCGTTGTGGATTACATCCTCGCTTGCATGGGTAATGCCCTGATCGGAGTTACTTAATGTGATATCACGATTCGATATGGTATAAATTAAAGTGCATGTAATTATTAACTTTAAATTTATCATTATGTGTGCATGAAGTGCAAGCTCAAAAACAAAGCGGAAATTTTACGCATCTTAGCATACTGCATGAAAACTCCCGACGGAATGCAGAAAGAATCCACTCATTTCACTACAACTCTTTCATCGTCCCACAACGCTCGTGCGATCTGCACTTCACACCCCGTAGTTTTCTAAGTGAACTTCCCAGACAATGTTAAAACATCGGTATAAAAGGGCACACAAAATGCTTTGAAGTACTCCTTTTTTTGCTAGTCTTGTTCAATTCGTGAACGGCTCTCGGAGTAAAAAAACTTTTAGAAAAAAAAAGGAAAACCGGCTTTAAAATGCCCCAAAAAGGATGAAATAAATTTTATGGAATCGATGCCATATCAGTTTTCCCCCGTTTCTTTTGTGATAGTGCAGTGCTGCCTAGTCAGACACTTGTTTACGTTCAATTTAAATGCTCAGTGGCCGATTCAAATTTCTTGAAATTGGTAAATAGTTCTTCCGCATATTAAACAACGCCGAGCCCATCCGCATATTCCGCTCGACATTCGTCACACCCAGCTCACGGTTGGCTACCTGCAATCACGACAATTGCAAATTAAAGTAATTTCCAACCTTGCTCAATCCCACTCGCAGCTGTCAAAGTGCTGTCGCGAACAAATGATATTTTGATCTTTGACTATTGAACACTTTTGATTGCAAACAAATCTACTAGCAAGAGCGTCAGTCGATCCGAGGGAAGTGCGTAAGAATTGGCGCGGAGCTTTGCAAGTGTTCGTTATTTTTGAATGCTTACACTCGGCGATTGGGTGTATGAGTGTCCGTAGAATGACGGCTCACTGATTTCTTGCGCTGTTTTTAATTGTGCGTCAGTTTTCCGTCCGTTTGGATAATATTACGCACGATATGAGCAAAAATTGTGTAATGTGACAAGCAAGATGTTCAGCTCATTCAAGAAAGGCGTCTTTCAGGTTCTGGAGTGGATACTGTTGATGCCTGTGTTAAATATCCGTGCGCCGTTGTTCGGTGCGGGATCTCGTAACTTCGGGTAACTCTTGCTATGGATACCGCAACTTTTATTTGTTTCATACAAATTGAATTGCTCAATCGGAGCGCTACACAAAATATTTAAAGTTTATTTGAATTTTAATTATTTGGGTACAACTAACATTTTTCGTGTTTTGCGAATGTGGGAAGCAATGCGAGCACATAGAGAGCAAAGTTCAAAATTTGGCAAATGTTCAAAAATGATGTTGTCGCAGGATAGAATTATTGATTATTAAAGATAATTTCTTCATCACTCATTCCCTATTTGTAAGAGTTACACAACCAGCTTGACTGAGCGGTCGCATTGTTTTTCGAGTTTATAACATGAAAGAAAACTTATCAGGCTTCAAAATGGGAACACAACAAGTCATAGTTTAAGTCAATGATTATGGCGCCAAGTGAATTCTAGCCTTCACCGAGCACACACAAGCATCATAGGTTGTTCAATGCTCGCTACTTGTTTTGCAACAATAGCACAATCGCCACTACAGCATCGTAGATTTACATGCCAACGACGTGCAGTGGTTCATGATTCATTATTTTTACCGTTGGAAAATTTTTTCATCGATTGGTTCAGTTGCATGCCGCCAGGAGGTTATCTTATCAGCACGTCCCCCCCCAAAACGTCCACAGTGCACTTGTAAAAAAAAATAGGAGCTTGTACTTTCGCATTAAACTGCTGAGTAGCAAATGCAGAACTTGTCCTCGGTCGAAGTGACTGACATTTTAGAAGTCTCCGCTAGAGATAGAATTCAACGCATAGGCGACCACCTTTGATATTATTTATGCGCACTTAAACGGAATTTGTTCGCGACGAGAAACTTTGCACCGCGAAAATTGAGCCGAACCTCACTGCTTGGTGATTTGAAGCGGACTCCTCGATCCGTCCAAATCTCCTCTTGTTCTTCGCTTTTTCCGTGTACCGCTAGATCGCATCAGTTGCTAGCTCAGCCGGGCTCGCTTACATTCCGTGATGTAATACACCCTTCGGCTGTACTAAATCAGTGTTCCCATATGCTAAATCTTAATTGGCAGATTTAAAATTATTTAAAGGAAAATTGATATAAAGTTACATTTAATAATAATAATAAAGAAAACTATTTTACAAATTACGATTATGAATGGAAAAAATTAATTATTTTTTTCTAAATCTGCCATTATAATTTTGAATAGGAGAGTCAGTTTGCTTGTGTGACAGCTCGATTACTACAATGATTTCTTGAATGCAAATGGATACGCCAATTGGATTGGTAAGAAGTTTGAGGACTTCATCGAGTGTACCTATTAGGGAGAAAGGAGAATCTAACTGATTTCGTGTTTAGTATTGACAACTAAACGATAATGATAGCTACACTGTCGCAATCCAACAACACATTGGATCCACTTTCTCGGCAGCGATGGTTCTCAAACGAAAATTTGAAGTGCGTATGCTGGCAAATTGAGATTTGATTAGAGGAACGCGAGGTCAGCGTCCATTATTGAATATTGATTATGACAGATCGCGGTTTGTGCAATATCCCCACAATAATTGAGCGTTTAACAGCGCATCTTGCAAAGGCTAAATAGAAACACTTTTCTTGTATATTTGGGCGAGATTATCAGATGGTTAAAACCTTCAAGAATCAATGCAGTGAATTTGAAAGGGGGTGTAAATTTCTCCATTCTAAGGTGAATGAGACAACATTTTGGAAGCCTAAGCAAGATCCGCATTTCTATACTAATACGTGCGAATCCAAGCTATCTGTAAAAATGAAGTTCCCGGTCTAAGGGTTTACAATAACAACGTAAAACATGAACAACAGCTCAGTATGAAAAAGGATACGATGCAGGCGGCGAAAATGAATGGGACAAATTTTATCGCGGAATACGTATTTACATGTCAAGACGGTTAAGACTGGACTCTAGATAATTTCTTTGAATATGTGAACAATTTTTGCTTTCACTCCCTTTAGTGATGAATTCTCTTAACACAATATTCGCTTCAATTACTATGTAGTATATGATTTTAATTTAATCGCATTGCATGAAAATAAAATTCCGAGTTTGTCATTGGGAATCTTGTTTGGTTAATTTGTTCTGATGAAAAAACTGTTAGTGATATGAGTTTCAAAGCTCAGACAATAAAAATAAAAATGTTTTACAAACCACCGGAGTACACTGTTAGTCTAATTGAAGTTATAACCAGCAACATTTTTCTCTTGCCCACCAAAACGCAACAAACATGCAAAACCCAACGGTCTCCACATATTGCCTACATTTTTTTTAATGTTAAAACCATCAGTATGAATAGCAATTTTATACGATTAAAAGAATCCAGGTCTCAACTTGAACTGGTTTTGTGCGCAAGGAAATCTATTTCTGATGCAAATTTTCGCCATGAAATTGAGCTTCAAAATAAACTTTACACAAATTTTCCAAACAACTACTAGTATTTCTTTTATACAAAATCATTGGCTACTTACATAAATGTTTCATTACTTTCGTTTTGTTTATCTATTGTCAGTTACGTCGCAAATGGAGAATAATTTCCATTGTCGTCATCTTCTCTTACCTGTCCATTTACACATCTGAACCCTCAACTTTCTTCAAGTTTGCACCTTTATGAAGAAACCTAATTGAAAAAGTATATTGAGTGGTCGCTTTTTGTTCTAAAATATTATCCTGAAACATTGTGAGCATGAATTGAATTTTGGGTGTGTTACCTCAATCTATATCTTAATTTGAATTTAATATCCTGTTTATGATTGCGTTTGTGGTCTCTGTTGAAAATGTTATGTTTTGTTGTATCGAGTCATTTTTACACTTAAGTCATTTTAACTTTTCAACACCTTCATGGTATATATATAAAAATAAATACAATTCACAATTTCTTTTAATTTTTTATGCATTTCTTTTGAGTGCATTTTTTTTTGTTGTTTTGTCTTAAATTCTTCATTTTCAAGTACACTAGAGTTTGTATTGTTTTTGCTTTTTGTAGAATTTTACGCTTAAACATTTTATTTTGCTCAAATGATTCTTTATTTTTTCTTTTTAAAGGTTTCTTATTATCAATATTTTCATTTTAAATTACTTTCATTTAAACATTCTAAATCTAAATTTTTGTCTTAAAATTTTGTGTTTTGTGTGATTTTATTGTGTGTATATTGGGAACATATTGTTTTCAATTGAGTTGTATCTTTATTCTATAAATTTTTCATTGTAGACTTGTGCAGTAGTCGAAAATTTGGACCTAAACACGCGAACAATTACCAATTGTTAGGTTTGAATTTTTCCAAGGGTAGTAAGAGTTTGAATCTTTCTAAAAAGGGAAAACTTGTCCTCAGAAATATTCCAGCTTAACAATTAGTAAATCAATGTGTGCTAAGATTTTTTTAGACTAATGCACTTAAATCAAAACAGAAAATGCAAACGATATTTATTCTACATGTGGGAAACAGAATTCCATGATTTTTGATTGATCGAAATTTACATAATCCAAACTATCCTTAATAGGATCAAATCTGTTGTTAAAAAGGGAAATAGGGTATATCAGAGTTAAATTTTAACTATATGCTAATTACTCCTCCTCGATGTCAAAGTCATCGCATTGTATTGTACAATTATTTCTTTTATTCACAATGCTAAATGTGTATGCACCAATTTTAGCGCTTCTATTTAATTACATTATTTTACTCAATCGTTCGAATCTTCCACTTTATAATCGCGTAATCGTTTTCTTGCATTAGCTAATAATTTTTTAAAAACTTCCTCAATTTATTTTTAATTTAATCAATCTTGAATTCGGAGGTGCCGGTTTTGGTGGTGATTAAGTTGCCTCATAGTTGCTTTCGTTTCGTTTGTAATTGTTATGCAGATTTTCATTCATTTGTTTTGTTTCGTTTCGTTTTACTTTTTTTTACTTCATATAAATTAAAACACGAGCCTTAAATACTCACCCGGATAAAAGAATCATTACAATTACGTACTTGTGTATATATATAACTTAAAACATTCTCTTTTTCCTATCTGTGTGAATTTTTTAGTGTTTTCATGCTTGTAATTTTTGTTCTTAAAATTTTTTAAGTGTTATATCCTAGCATTTAGACGCTTTTCATTTTCTTCAAAAGAGAAAATTAAGAATTTGTCTTATTTTTCCTTAACGATGGAAAACAATTATTATTATGAGGCCGCATGTGCAACAAGTTCGGAAAAAGCATTTTCGAGACAATTTTTCAGTTCTGCATAAGTGACAATTAGGACCGATTGTTCATCTCTTGACATTAACTGGACCTGAAAATGAAAGATAAAGAAAATTAAATTTATTTTAAAAGAATAATTCTTTGAAAAACGTCGAACATTCTTTGGTGTGACATATATACTACTAGTTTTATTGGATTCAGTTTTTGAGAACCACAATCATTTTGTTCTGACCAGTCGCTGTTGTTTATAGAATAGCTGCGAAAATTCGAGTAACTATTATTTGACGACACGCGAAGAAAGAAATAAATCATGACAACCAAAAATAGCCGAGCTTATTGTAATTGAAAACCATTGAATTAACTCGCAAGACCCGGGAATCGTATCTAGTAAAAAGGATTTCAGAAAACCAGATATGGAAGGAATCAACTCGAATTACAAAAACCGAAAAACTACTCTCTGCTTAACACAAATCAAGGGGACGGCATATAGCCAACTCCTCAAGTATCTATCACGCATAAAAAATAAGTGACGTAGTAATTAAGTAGATTTCAGATTAAGTACCAATTATTTAATGTCGAAAAACAAAAGTAATGGCAAGATTCCCAGTAGTGTACAGGAAAGCTTCCAGCTGTAGCAGAGGATACTCGGATATAAATGTTTTGCAAATACAAAAGGAATTAGTAGTAAAACATACAATATTATTAATCATGAGCTTTTACCTAGAATAATTGACATTGTATACATCTAAGGTATTGAATTAAATTATATACTTGATTACTTTGTTGGAGTAGGAGAAAATCTTTCACATGAGTGGTTGCAAACTTTTGTACACAAAATATCTGCCGACAGTCAATTCTACTTCATCCTAAAGGCTTCTTTTTTGAGCCACTAACCTCGAATGATTATGAGCCCGTTCAGTTATACGTACTTTTTTTTAAATCAAAACGTATCGCAGCTCGGTGGACGGACACACGGCCAAAGCGTGGTACTGACCATATAACCTTTTTGACTGCAGATACATTCGATTAAGATAATGAGATACTTTAACTATTTCTAAGTGAAAAAAACCCCTCGAATGAAGCTTGTTCAATGATAAATGAACTCAACAAGTAGGGTAGACAGAAGTACGCCCTTGTCAGAAAGGTCTTGTACACAAACTATGATATTGGGTTGTTCGATAATTCATGTCGAGAACTGCATATTTCATGTAGTAGTGATTGCGTGGCTTATATTATTTTAAAGACTAGGCTTTAGACTATCTTCAGTCAAAAACCGAGCGTCATTGGTAAACAACAAGTTGGTTAAAAATAAACTTGAAAATGAAGAATCAAAGAGATCATTATCGGCATATTTTAGTGTTTTACTCCCGAAAGAGCTCGAAAAATAATTGTGTAAAGTTTATGGTGACACTGCCTTACTGAACGCCAGTGTCAGCGTTGGTTTGGTCGCTTTCGTTCTGGAAATTTTAATATGCAGGATCCACCACATACTGGCTGATGACGACAAAATAAAGGCGTTAATCGAGACTAACCGGCGTACGACAACTCGAGAGATAGCAGAGAGGCTCGACATATCGAATTCAAACTCACCGAACGCATTAACATATGCGACTCTTTGCTGAATCGTAACCAAAACGACCTATTTCTAAAAAAAATTATAACGGGTGATAAAAAATGGATTTTTAACGATACCG
This sequence comes from Odontomyia ornata, assembly GCA_963969285.1. Lineage (NCBI taxonomy): Eukaryota > Metazoa > Arthropoda > Insecta > Diptera > Stratiomyidae > Odontomyia > Odontomyia ornata. The sequence continues at coordinate 192,486,757 of OZ017741.1, forward strand.
TACTCCAAAAACGATCATGGACCCAGCAAGATGAGCCCCCACAATCGACATCCAAAGCCAATATTCATTAAAAGAAGATAACGAGGTGTGATAATTAAGTAATGAGACTGATTTTATTACTGCGCTTGTGGTAAACCTGCGACCTTGAAATTCCCTTCCCCTTCCCCGGCATCCTTCCCCTCTCCATTGATATATTTACCATCGCTCTAGTTTGTTTAGTTCGCCTGCTGTGTCGTGTTGAGTAGACATGTGTTGGTGGTGCTCGACACGAAAATGGAGAAACGAAAACAAGAGCAACGCGTCGCGATAAAATTTTGCGCCAGATTGGGCGAAACAGCTTCGGAAACGTAAGCTAAAATTGCATGGTGATAGTGCTCTTAGTCGCGCCCAGGTGTTTCGATGGTATAAAGAGTTTAAGGAGGGTTGTGAAAGCGTGGGAGACGAGGCGCGGAGCGGGAGACCAGTCGAGGTGCGGACTGCCGCGAATGCGCAGTGTGTGGCGCTTTAATCCGTTTGTTCCATCGGAGCAAACCGTAAATTAAGTCTACTATCGCCAAGTACTCGAAAGATTGCGAAAACGAGTCAACAGGGTGCGCCCAGACATCGCTTGTAACTGGATCCTTCATCACTACAACGCGCCGTGCTACACCGCCCTGAGTGTGTCCCAGTATTTGGCCTCTAAAGGGATCGCCGTGTGGCAACAGCCGCCTTATTCGCCCGATATATCACCCTGTGACTTTTTTTGTTTCCTAGAACAAAACCGGTGGTCAAAGGAACCCATTTTGAGTCGATTACGGACATCCAGGCGGCCGTGACTAGGGTACTCGAGGACATCCCAGTCGAAGCGTTCCAGAAATGTTACGAAAACGCGCTGGAATCGTTGTATAGCTGCCCAAGGGGACTACTTTGAAGGGGACGGCAGAGTTCTAGAATAATTTTTAAATAGACGGTTTTCATGGAATAAGTCTCATTACTTAATTCTCACACCTCGTCTGCTTTCTGTGTGATGGGATTAGAAGGGTCTAATCTACTTTGAGCTGCTTCCAAGAAACCAAACTATTGATTCGAATGTCTAGTGTCGTCAACTACTGATATTGAACGAAAAAATCAAAACGCTCTGAAGTGGCCAATCGCAAAGGTGTGATATTCTATCATGATAACGCCAAACTCACACCTATTTGATAGCCCGTCAAAAGTTAATGGGGCTCAATTGGAAACTGATGCCACATCCACCCTATAGCCTTGACTTAGCACCATCCGATTGTCATTTGTTTCGCTCCCTTCAAACCCATTTGAATGGTAAAGCTTTCGATCCGGTCAGGCTGCTGAAAATGAGTTGCAATAGTCCTTCGCTTCTACAAATTAAAGCTTCTTCGAACGTGGAATTTTTCAACTTACACCCAACAAAATGGTCAATATATCATCGATTAATGTTTGTTGTTAATATAAATAAATTTACTTTGAAAAACAAGTTGGGTAGACAGAGCTACGATCATGTCAGAAGGGTTTTGCACCTAACTTCTCAGAAATGCAGTCACCAGCAACGAATAAAGTCAAGAAATATGTCAGAGATGCGAACGTTTAAAAGAAAATCCATTATTTTTCAACGGTCGCCATTTTGTTGTAAACCACCAAAAATCACTGAAATCAGGAATTCCCAAAAAAATTAATGTTAGTGGCCTTATTTGAAAATTTCAAGGAGATCAAATCAAAACTGCAGTGGCTGATTCGATAGAAAGTCCATAAAATACCAAAATCATGTGTTATTGTTGTTGTCGTTGGAGAAATTTCAAATGGCTATAACTTCTGTGTATATCATTCGATTTTCATCAAACTTATAAAGTTCAAGGGCCGTCTGTAGAACTACTTAAATATAAAATTTCGTTCAGTTTAAGGGTACCTTTACGATTTTATTGGGGAAAATGTAAAATTCGAATATCATACTATTATTAACAAAGTTGAGCGAATTTAGACTTCTAAGATATTTGTTGTTTTTGTACTCGATAAACACCTACCTCCATAATTTTTTTCAGATTTTTCTGATCACAGGTGTCCAATCGCGAGGGGTGGGGGTGAGGGGTTTGCACAAATTTTCCGTGTATTTCCCCTCCCTGTGCGCGTGTGTTTCTGGTTAGGCAGTTTGCGAGAAAAAGTGCTGTGACACACGGACGAACGGACGGACAGAGAGGACGCGATTTTAGTAGCGTTTTGTAAAATTTATTTACAAAACCCCTTAAAAACGACATTAGTTCGCGCCCAACCTAATATGTAACACAGACAAACCCTTAAATAAGAACAAGACAAACAGGCAGGAGAATTCTTCTACCAGGAGGTCTTTATAACCATCCTAAGGTACAAAAGAATTTTTCTGAATTATGAATGCATTTAACATGCAAGAAATCTTTGAATTATATACAACAGATGGAGTGTTTCTTCCATTAAAACAAAACAGCCGCCATTTTGCTCCATCTTAAAAAAATTCTCTGAATACTCGGCAACTAGAACGTGTTTAAATAAAATACTATTCTTGAAATTTTCATGAAAATCCGAAGAAATTTATAGGGTCTATGCCGATTTGTTATATATTTGTACAATTTTTTTTGGTCTGTAAGTTTCATTTTTTTGAAACTAACAGGCCAAAAAATAGTACAAATTTAAGTATCCTTGGGACGAAAACAACCTGGAATCAACACAGCATGAAGAGCCACTGCAGATCGTACGTATCGTTTTGGCACACGTACGGAGATAACATAGTAGTTGAAGTTAAATTTTTCAGAAAAGCTGCAAAACAAGTCACTCAAAACTCTAGACACTGCAATTTTTAGATAAGATGCCAAAAACATGGACTCCCAAACTTCATCACCAGATCAACCAATGGTATATACAAGATCTTCAAAGACGAAAATGGTAAACGCGGCATTGAAACTGAGATATACAAGCTTCGATTAAACGTACTGAGCTCAATCATGGAAGGATAAGATGTACGAGGCGAAAGCAACAATCTTGGAAATGGCGGAAACAGCAGCAATAGATGTAATTTCAAAAATGGAAAAGGAATGCAAGCTGATGAAAATAAAACACATGAGGACACACGACAAGAAGCTGGACGAATTAAAAAAGAGGACCCTGAGCAAGCTACAAATCAAATATGACGACGCTTGGTTCCACAATAAAACCAATGTCCAGTTTCCCCGGGAAGCAAAAATGATGTTAGAACTGGGAAAGCAGTTTGCTATACCATATTCAAATGCACGAGTTCCAGTCCTCAGCATAATTGCACAAGGAGGAGCTACGATCCAGAAGATAGAAAATGAAGAACAACAAAAGCTGGCGAGAGCGAGATTCTGCAACCTAATATCTAATGCAAAACGAGGTAAAACTAATCAATATACAAAATTCACCAATGAAATGAAACGGACAACCGAAGAATTTTTAAAAAGGCACAACGAAATGAGAATTACCACAGCAGATAAGGGGAACTTAACAGTGGCAATACACAAATCAAAGTATGGATTGAAAATTAAAGACATCGACATCGTCATGGAAGACGTATTAAAGAATGCGCTGGATAAATCCAGCTCACAACCAAAAATAATTATTAAATATGTAGATGACATCTTCGTGGTCGTAAAAACAACAGAAATTGATAATTTTCTGAAGATCCTCAGTAATTACCATGACAGACTTAGCTTTACGGCACAACTGGAGCAGAACGGAAACCTGCCCTATTTAGATGGTCTGGTAATCTGGGAAAGAGGTAAGCTCATATTGGACTGGTACCGGAAGAAAACATCGTCCGGGAAAATTCTCCATTTCAAATCAGCCCATCCAAAGTAACAAATCATAAACACGGAATCGAATCCAGCGAATTCTCAGCATAGGCGACGACTGCTTCAGGCACAAAAATGAACAAGCCATACTGGATATGTGCACAAAAAAATGGTTTTCCGAGAAATGCGATCAAAGGGCTCATTGAAAAGTAAGAGAGGAATAACAACGAACAGGCACGAGTAGAACACACAGAAAACCAACCGGTCTTCGTAAGTATGGAATATATCCAGGGCGTATCGGAGAAATTAAACGGAATTATCAAGGAATGTGGAGCTTTCAGGATTGGATACAAAGTGAAGAACACGCTTGGCACCCTACACACCACAAAAAAGGACAAAATATCCCAGGATTGCAAATCAAACGTTATCTACAGTATCCCCTGTATATCGGTACAACGAAACAATGGCTCAAGAGTATGATATCGCGCACAAATCAGACCTGAGGAGCGGCAACAGCAACCGAACGGCACTAACGACGTATTGTGCACAAAGAGGACACACTCCTGAGGTCCAGCACACAAAAGTGATAGAGGAGGGCCGTAACTAAAAAAAGAGGATGATCCTGGAGGCTCTAAAAATAATGACAACCGAAAACGCAATGAATAGGAAAACGGACACCGAAGGGATTAATGAAGTTTATTGCGGGATGTTAAGAAACACTAAAGTGAAAAATAATGCAATTATGTAGTTAAGGAAAAAGTTATATGTATAAATATGAATTGCAATGGCTCTGCGATGTAGTATTTCTGAAGACGATCACGCAAGTGATCAAAACGTCAAATATAAGTCTTTTTGGAAAACAAGTGTATATTTTTTAATTTGGTCAAACAGCCCGGAAATTGATTTTAAATATATGTTATCTACCACAAGTTGTTTTGCATTCCCATATAATTTTCCATACCTTTTCGTACTCCTGGGCCCCCTGATGCACAAAATAACTTATATTTCATATTATAAAAGCTCTAACTAAGACCTTTCATTTGTTACCCCACTCGACTATATATGACAAAAAGCAAATTTTTAAGATTCATTTCGGTATCAGGAGGGACCCCTCTTAAACAGTTTTGAAATGTTCGATAAAACCTAAACTTTTGGGAGACCACCACGTTCGACCTTTTCACAAAGTTTGAGCTTTTAGGCTTCAATCGTTTCTGACGAAACTTGCTGTGACGCACGGACAGACAGATGGACGGACGGACAGATGGGATGCGAATCTCTGAATCGATACAAAAACCATATAGTAGAAAAATATTATGTTGTTGTTGCGACCGGCAAAAATTTAAATGGCTAGAGCTTTCGTGAATATGATTCATACGTTTCTAAGCTACTTGCTGATGTTGTACACATAAATACCTACCTCCATCATTTTTTCAGTTCTTTTGGATCACTGGTATTGCATGGTGAGGAAGGGGACCCGATTATTTCGCACATTTCTACTCCCCTGCACCCCGTAAAGCTTGCAACCCAGTTTAAATATCAATTTTTAAAAGCCCGACACGACTTCCTCCGTTAAAAAAATATGGTAAGGGTACCCTTCCGACATTGGGAATCCACCCGCTTAAAAATCTTTAAAAATATTTTTGATACCCAAACTTTCAAGAGGTCATTACATCTGATGAACCAGCCAAGTTTGGTGTTTTCAGATACTACAGTTTCGGAGGAAATTGCAGTGACACACATACGGACGGACGGACGAACAGACAGATGGACAGGCAAAATATATATCAATATGGTTTAGTGAGTGGTACAAAACCCTAAAACCTCATCAGCAGAAAGAGTTGAAACACATTGAAATTGGCTAAGAACTTAATGTCCCCTCAATTAGCAATGGAACTTTTTCTACAAGACATAAGGATGCGGCCATACTCCAATTATATATCTAATTTGGACGATAAAATGATACCATCAACGCACAGGCCAGTTAGTTTGACAAGCACGATGAATGAAGTATTGGAAAGAACTAAAAATAATCGCATTCTTCAATTCATAGAAAGTAAGGTGGGCTTTGACAATAGTAAATTTAAATTTTTGGCAAAAAGCAACACATCAGCAATAAGGGTGTCATGCAGTTCAGCAATGAAGAGTTGGATAGTAATCAGTATGTGGCTGCAATATTTGTTGATCTAGTTAAGGCATTTGATACTGTTGCTCATTCTGTGTTACTTCAATGCCTATATGGTCTGGGAATCCGTGGAACGCCTCTGTAAATTTGATTCGAAGTTTTCTAATAGGAAGAGCTATATCTGTGAATTTAATAATAAAATGAATAGAATATTAAATATTGACCGTCCGTCTGTTGCGTGAGGTCTTTAAAAGCCCAGCGGTTAGAAAAATACAAATTAAATGCTTTTAAAATGCTCGGAACTACTGGACATGCTAGGTAACTTCCTAGAAGGGATTTTAGTCCACTGAGATTACGCACGGTTTTTGGGAGATACATACCTGTATTTTCTGTGCGGGGTTTTGACAGACCACACGCGACGACTGGCGTACGTAAAATTTTACTCAATTGAAGCGGCAACATTTGCAAATATTTCCGAAGTTTATGACTTCAGTGGATATTCATGGCCTCCATACACTAAATGCATCTTGAAAGAGCCTTTTATAGTGCTTTGTGTGAAAATACAAAACCCTATTGAAATCACGACCTGCGTCACAGCAGTTTTTCTCCGAAACTATAGAAGTTACAGCAATGAAATTTTCTGGAAAGGTCAGAAGTGATGACTTCTTGAAAGTTTTAGGGAGAAAAAAAAAAGTTTTAAAGGGGATCTCCCCATATAGGGGGCGATCCTTAAAGTTTCTTTTTTTTTTATCAAAGGTAATCGAGTGGGGTGTCATATGAATCTCAATGAGATCTTTTCAAAACAGGGCTTAAAGTTACCTTATCAGTGTCGAGCGGGTCAGATGACGGAAAATATACGATTTTTTAAAAAATAATATTAGCCAACCTTTATTTTTTATTTATTGGTTCATTTAAATCTCAATTTGTCATTCGAAAGAAATACTTAAATTTTGGTAGTCATAGCTAGGTAATAAGGTAATAATGTTTAAAATAAGAAAGCAAATGGTTGCTTCGTTTTAGTTGTTTTCCAGGTAGAAATAAAAATCGTATTGGCTACGATACGATCGACTAGCATAAAATCAAAACATTTTATGCTAGTCGATCGTATCGTCTTATTAAAGACAGTGCTGACTATATAAGTTAATGTATTTGAAAACGCTTTTAAATTTTTGGGGTTCTGATGCTAAAAAAGACACGTGACAAATGCAGGGTTAAGAGGATGAAATAGGGTTTTCGTGGTTTTTAGGATTTTTTTGGCAATGAATGAATTCACACAATTTATTGAAATTTTCAGCACATTTTATATGTACAACCAAACATTGTATGTTTGTTTTGATTTCTTCAGCGAATATCTAAGCCATCAACTTCAAAATATCACAGTTGAATAGCAAACGCAGCTGTTAGTATAAAGTACAAGTTAAATTTTTCATCTTAAATTTTTAACGAATCTAATTTGCTTTCAAGACACGTTTCTCTTCTACGCAAATCGAACTTCTATAAAAGTTGAAAACTGTAGTTTTTAAATGTGTTTGGATAAAAAGCGTAACTTTCGCCATAGTTTCTGCGGGAAACAAATATAAATGATGTTATTGTTTGAAATTTAGGTTTGTGTCAATTTTTAAAATGATTGGGTGATAGCCTTTTCAAATGTTGTTTCGAAAAAAAACCCGATTGGGAAATAATTATTGTTCCACTTTTACATGCTATGCGCTCGAGTGAACCAGACTTATTCGCTCATAATAACAGAAATTGATTTTTTTTTTATTTTTGGTAATATGTTTTTTCTCAATCATTTTATGAAATAAATAAAATCAAAGTAGCAGTAGAGTACTCCTGCCAAAAATTTTATAAACCAATTAGTAACTCAAATAACATCTTCTGAATAACGAAACAAATTTTTTGTACATTTCTTCTTCCTCCTGCATCCATCAAAGCAAAAAGTATCCCTTTGTCTTAAAAGCTCTTATGAAGACATTTCATTTGATACTCATATTGTCTACATTTGGTGAAAATATTTTTTTTTATGGTAACCTTCCTATATGGGAAGATCTCCAAATACCTTACAAAATTAATTTTGTAGTGAAACTTTGAAGAGGACATGACTTTTAACCTCCTCGCCAGATTTCATGTTTCTAGCTTATGTGGTTTGCGAGAAACTTCCTGTGACAGACAGGTCGCCATTTTAGTAAGGTTACGTAAAATTACACAGCCACAAAATGTTCTCTATAGTTTACATGGGATACACTTTTCCGTAGTATTTGTGCCTCCTGATCATAAATCCCCCATTGAAATTGCGCTATCACATTTCCTAACCTCAAAAAACAGTCAGTTTTTGTGTATTTCGTTATTTATTTTTTGACTTTCAGCTCATTATTGTTACATTTAGTATTGTTTATTTTTGTCAAAAATTAGGTATAGGTTAGGTATATGTTATGTTTATTATATTAGATTAGAGATAAGGTTAAACGCTTAGGTTAGGAACATTGTTATAGGATTTTTTAAGTATAAGATAAAGTTTTTGATTAAATTTTATTAGAATTAAGTTAAAACATATTAGGTGTAGGATCAAAGTTCACTGTTGTGTTTAAATTATAAATAATTTTAGGATAGTGTTGGTTGGTTTTTTCTCCTTTTTCCAATTGATTTTCAAAATATGTAATAATTTTAATTAATTGAATTTGCTAGACTTTTTTTGAAGAAATATGTTTAATGATAACGTATAAATTTAGAGAGCCATTTGGGCCATTAAGTTTTTGTAGGTTTATTGTTTTGAATTTGCTTTATATTCTTTGAAAATTTATATCGATTAGTATTGAATAAAGCACTTTTGGCTTTGACTTTAAGACACCGTTGAACGTGAATTCGTGGTCAAAATTGATGTGTCAGGTGATGGCCTTTTCCTAACCTCAAAAATACGGATGAAATAAGGTCAGAAATTACTAGTTTTAAAAATAAGTTATCTCAGCAACTACATAATCTACTCACAAACTTTGCATAAAGGCGAAAAAAGTGCGACATTTCAGCAATTAAAAATGTTTTGTCGATCTTAAGGGGGTCACCCCATACGGTGAACTGACATCTTAAATATTTTTTTATCTTAGTCAAGCTTGGTATCAAATGAAAGGTTTCAACGAGAATCTTTCAAAACTTGTCTGCTCGTCGTGAGACGATCAGAGGAGGCAAAATTATGAATAATTTGTATCCCACCCCCTCGCGATTGCACCCCTAATGGATCGAGAAATCTAAAAAAATCATACCCTTAGGTTTTTTCAATTTTAGAATTAACGTATTTTGAAATGTTCGAGGACTTCGAGCTCTGTTCGACGGAGTGATGGAGGTTCGAATATTGCACTCGTATTACAACCGACAATTAACATAGAATTGCTACCATGCAACTTCTAGTCTACCAAGTTCAGTTGTTAAGTCGCCATAAACTTTTGCATTTAAGAAATAGCTTTGGAAACATAAAATAAATAAACCACATGAAAATCGAAAGACTTATTCAATGAAATCTTCTTTCCTTGAAAATCCCTCAAAAGAACTCAAAAGGCAAGCTCCGACGGCTTTTTAAGAAAAAAAGATAATTGGCCTGCAGACATCAAATAAACAAAATAATTTCCTATTCAAAAAAAATGTTTTTGGATTTTGGCTACCACTTTTTCGTGAATATTTACTATTTTTGACCCATATATTGAGGTTAGCAAATTCCTGTGATGGGATAGTGCAAATTTGACGCCGGATTTGTGATCAGAAGGCAAAACTTCGACGGAAGACATTATCGCATATGAAATACAGACAACTTTTTATTTGTGTGGCTGTGTTATTTTCTAAAACCCTAAAAACGGCAATGGCTATTTTGCCTAGGAGCGGCATAAGGAAAATCTTGCTCAAAATCGGTTTGACAGCAGAGAGAACTACGCTCCTATTAGAAGTGTTCTGTACTCAACCTACGAGACACAGGCACCATCAATGAATAAACGCAAGAAACACCAATAATTTTGATCGGCCATCATTTATTGCAATGTAAGAAAAATCATTCACATCATTAAATCTCAAAGATATTGAGGTTATTCATGTTATCTGAAAATTTTGAGAAGATCAAATCAAAACCACAGTGACTGGTTTTTTAGAATAGAATAGCAACATTATTGTAATCAGAGAAAATTCAAATGGCTGTAACTTCCGTAAATATGATTCGATTTTGTTGAAAATTACAGGGTATATGGACCTTCTATAAGACAAGTTAAATATTTCAGGGTAAGAAATGTAAAATTAGGAAATCATAGCAAAGCTGACCGAATTTCTGCTTCTAAGGTATTCATAAGCCCCTATCTCCATGATTTTTTTCATATTTTACATATCTCTTCTACCCCTACACTCTACGAAGTTGGTAACTCGATTTAAAGAACTGCCTTTCACTTGACGCCCCACACAACTACCTTCGGTAAAAAAGTTTAAGGATCCCCTTTCGATATGGGAGAACTCCCCCTTAAAAGCATTTGAATAGTTTATTGATATCCAAACTTTCAAGGGGTCATAAGTTGTGATCTGCGTACTATATTTGGTGTCATGTTATAATTTCAAAGAACTGCTGTGATACACAGACGGACGAACAGCTAAGCCCAACTTCAAAAGGGGTTTCATAAGTAGTATAAAACCTTAAAAAGATAAATTCACAAGACTCGGTCATATCACTACACTTCTCTCCATCTATTTCTTCTACCTACTAAATCCTCCAAATAATTTTAAAACCTATTAGGTTCCTTCAATATGCCTACAACATTATTTTCGCAGCCGTCACCAATCTTCTCTTTACAGTAAACGTATTCAATTCTTATTTGACAGCAGTAGCAGAGTTTTTCAAAAATCGAAGCGTCTGCGTCTCCGAAATTCGGAAGTTCACGTCTATCCCAGGAATATTATTTTTAAAATCTCCCTCAGAAATAAAACAATATTGCTCTGTTTTGCTCGTAAAACACTTATTAAGTAACTGACACAACAGTCGTTTACTCTCTTCGAAATCCCCGATTTAAACAGAACCATGCATTTAGATCCCTTAGGCGCTGTTCAAGAGACTTGATGCTCTCAAGTAAAATCTTTCTGACTCTTATCCAAACCATCTTGACCGTATGACTTCGTTAATTCTGAAAACATTCCAAAAACCCTTTTGGATTTCTTGGAAATATTTTAACATTTCAAGATACCATTCACGGTTCGAGGGGATTTTTTGGCATGAGGCATAGGCAATTAATCATTTCAATGTTTCAATTTTGGACCCAATTTTAATCTACTTAAATTATAAAGCAACCGCTTTATAATTTAAGTAGATTCCCAAGTTTTAGTATACATAATCAAAATATCCTGCAGAAACCCGTGTCATTTCATACCTGAATTGTAATCGTAATTAGATAAAAATATACTGAATTAATTTTTTAATACTAACAAAATTACTCACATCATGCAACCCTTTTTTTATTTCATCCTACAATTAACTGTACCTTTTCCATTACGCCAGCATCTAACTTATTGAGACATTTAACTATATGTGCCTGATCCAAATACGGTCTACCATCTTCCGTCACTGAATGGAATAAGTAGTCACGGAACAGTTTCAGCATATATCGATCACCAGTTTCGGACCATGTAGAGTCCAAGTTAAATCTGAAATGGAGAAAGCATACTGTGAGTTACTTCATTCATGCTTCAAGTTGATAGTTTAAAAAGTTTTCAGATAGTTTTTAGCTGCATTAATTTTTTTTGAAGTGTGGTACGATTAAGTACTTATTAATCGAATAGGAAGCGATTAAGTAAAGAAAAACTTACTCAGGCCGTTCATTGATACAACCCAATTTCACGAGTAGCCTATAGAGACGACCATTCTCCATCTCTTTGGCCAATTCATCTTCTTGCATATCACATTGGCTTTGTAAGGCGTCCAATTGTGTATAGAAGCGAGCACCAATCATTGGCATCAGATCAGTAACAGAACGCCTTGTCGAGGAAGTAAGAAGGTAACTGCAAGATGGGAAGAGAATAATTCAGTTAATTTATCACTCATCTCAATGCGGGCAATGCGATACTATCAATAAACAAACGGAAGAAGATTCTATAAATTCATGTCTGATAGCTTTGGTGCTTATATTTTGGGAATTTTCACACTTACATTATAAGGTTTCGTAAATCGGACGAATATTGTCTAGATACAAGTTCAATGCTCGTTTGAACATTATCTCTATGTACAGAATGAAGACATCGGCAGGCCAAAGCTAATACTAACTTACCAAGCGACGTTAAATCCTCCTAAATGGAAAATTTCATTGTAGTTAACAAATGCATGAACGTACTTTCGATTTTCGTGTTATTGGTTAAATTTCTACGGCATGAAAGAGATTGCATGGACCAGCGAAGAACGTTGGACGCTTTGTCGAAAAAAGCAACATGAATAAGCATTTTATGAACGTAACAATTTAGGAATTCCCGTTGTACTAAAGAAAACTTTGAAATTTTCAAAGTGTAATTACCAGAATTTACAATCACTTGTGGAGTCGAACAATGGGCGAGTTTCATTCGGAAACGAATTGGACTGGATGGAATTAATAATGGAAATTAACAAGCACGAAATATTTCCGTGATTATTTCAACAAAGCGTCCAATTTTCCAAGCCATGAGTTTCGTTTTGCTGTTCTTGTTGTTGCGAAGATAGGACTTACTAACCTGTTGGTAGTGATTCACAACAGCAGTGTTGGGATCGTAAGAAACGATGTCTGATATACCGGGAAAACTGAACCGGACTCGTTTCCCTGTCACGATGATTTTCGTTGGATCCAATGCCCTATTAAGAATGCGTAATATCAAATTAAAAAAATAATGAAAGCAACATGCGTAGAGGGTCAATAAAACAATAGATGTCGGTGCACATCAAATTGGTCAACATACAGAATATCAATGAATGTAATGTGCAATGAAGAAATATGTTATGTGCTCGATCGCAGATCGCAATGCAAAATCATATTTACCTGCATGCGAGCCCAGCTTGATGTATTGCACGTAATCCTGATGTCAATTGCATAATAATTGACCAGATTGTTGTTTCGGGTAGAAGCGGACCATTTGCTGTCCTTTGTAAATTACTTTTATGGCTGCCGAGGTATGGAAGATAGAATCAGTGAATTATTTTATATGATTATTTTTCGTGAAGAAAGTTGATTTTAAATGTAGTCTCACGATGGGTTTTACCTGAATGGTCGTGCTTCACCGGGGAATGGATCTGTGTAACCATTAGTATCTTGTGTTGGAGTAAAATATTTTGCTAACAGTGTATGTGAGCCTGGATGATAATCGTAAACTAATACTAATGCTGAAATATTTAATAGGTTTATATTATGGACTTATTAAATGATTACGACTTGAACACGTTATGGGATGTGATTTTTTTTTCTTGTTATGACAAACCTTTGATTATGGCATTGTTCCTTATCAGAATTACTAACATGGCCAATGATTATAACCTAAACCTTCGAAATATGCTTCGGTATTCGCAATGACTTCCCCATTCAATCTAAACCTCATTCCCTAGAGCCACTTGGAACACAGATAATAGACGGTGGGTCAGCAGGCGATTCGAATCGTAATTGATCCAATTTGGCCATTGCTTTCAAGTAAGTGTTTGACGGTGCGTTATCGTGATGATGCTGAGCTTTTTTTCTTCGCTGTATGGGGCTGTTTTTTCTTTAATTTGTCGTTTAGTTTGTCCAATAACGCAGTATAATACTCTCCTGGGATGGGAGGCCGTCACTTTCCCGGTCGAGCATTGGACTTTTGGCCACTTTGGTCGGCTTTCGTGGCTTTTCAGCTAATCTTAAGACTGCCTATTGGACTCAGGCATATGGTAATAGACCCACGTTTCATTAGCCGTCACAAAACTGTATTAATCGAGCAGTTCACCCCGCGAACTACTCGATAAATCAGCCAATGCACCCGAAAAATTCATCCGCAACGCGTATGCTGTTTTGCTGGCAATATTATTTCACAAACTTTCGTCATAGCCCGCGGAGCGATACCCAGCAGATATAATTCATCCCTACACCATTTCAATCAGCTGGAAAGTGTTGGAATGACATATATCTGCTACTACACACCACTTGATGTCGGCAGTGTGAGGAGTTAGTTTCGGCCACTGAACCGTGACTTGACGTCGGGAGTGCGTGAGCGCAAGCGAGAGCTGTCATTGATAGGTAACGAAAAAACGGAAAGCGCTGATTGCGGAATCTTTTGATACTTCCGTTACTTACAAAATCGTTCACGCGTACAAGTGTGGCTGTAGGAAAGCATTTCGTTGCGGATCTAAGGACACATTGTTGGATTTGAGCGTATCTGAATCTTGTGTTGGATGATGCTGCAGAACTTCACAATACGAAAAATCGCCGGAGCTTAGGTAGGAGTGTGAATATTTATAATCATAATCAAAAATGCGGGAAATTATTTAACAAAGCGGAGCTTAGCTTGCGGAATACTCGTACATTCAGTTGTGCAGACGAGTCTGGGAATTTTACCGTCAATACCTGCCGCACTGGATATTCCCGATTGGAAGAGTTCATTTTCGTCTTTAGTTGGTTCGGGTGGAATATAAAATTCATGAGGTTTATCCGTTGACCCGTATATTTTTTGTTGTTGCTTTTTAGGGCTTTGTAAAATGAATTTTACAAAGACCTAGCTTCGCGTTCTTTCTGGCCGTGGGTCAAAGCAAGTTTCCTCAGAATCTATTGAAGCTACAAAGATCAAACTTTGTGGAAAGCTCAGAAATGGTGGCCTCTCAAAATTATAGGTCTTATCAAACATTTAAAAATGTTTAAAGGGGAGTCCCCCCTTATACCGAAGTAACCCTTAAACATTTTTCATTATTATCCAATGAAAGGTCAATTTGTGCATCCAGCGGCCCAAAGGGAGGCAAAATCTACGGAAAATGTGTGTCCTCCCCTCGTAATTGGACACATTTGTGCTAAAAATCTGTAAAAAATCACGGTAGTTGGTCCTTATGAGTACAAGGGCAACAAATATAACTAGAAATCGAAATTCGCTCAATTGTTAGGAATAGTATGATTTTTGAATTTTACCTTAAAGTTCTTCGAATTTCACAATTGCTATATCAGCATTGGATTTTTGTGCTCAGAAAATTTCATCAAAATCGAATCAGAATTAAGTTTGATATAGCCATTTCAATTATATGAAATACGACTGCTTGTGGTGGTGGATGCTATATATTTCAAAATGACCTAGGCAATACAATTTTCTTCAGAATTAAGTTTGATATAGCCATTTTTCAAGAAAACTTCTAAGTATAGTGTTTTATTTGAATATGTTCGATTAGCCGAATGTTCAAAAAAAATTTTAAGATGGAACAAAATGGTGTCTGTTTTTGTTTATGAAAGAAACTCACGAACTTTCGTATAAATAACTCATGTCATTCATTCATGTCTTCAGAAAAGTTGTTGAACAACTGCTGTTTCGTCATGGATGACGGACACTCATCAGGAGCTGCCACATGCCATCCCAAAGTGAACATTGGACCCTTTATATGCATGTTGGAACATGCCTAACATGCAACTTATATTGAGCTGTCTCCATCGGGGCAAGAAAATGTGCTATCATGTTCATAGCCAAGATGGCCCGGGTGAAGAATAAGTGATGCTTTCACTTAGGAGACCGGCACCATTATACTTAGTACGTTTGTATTGAATAGCGTTCGTTGGGTTTTTCTCCTTTTTCCAATTGAATCATAAAATATGCAATAATTTTAATTAAACTGAATTTGATATTGTTTTTTGACTAAATGTTTTTAACTTGATAATGTATAAATTTAGAGAGCCATTTGGGCCATTAAGTTTTAGTATTTTTATTGTTTGGAATTTACTTTAACATATATTCTTTGAAAATGTATAACGACTAGTATTGAATAAAGCACCTTTGACTTTGATTTAGAAAAATTTTTGTAAACTCTAGGATGGTTAGAAACCCCTTCTGGTAGATGCACACCCCTGCCTACTTGACTTGGTTTTATGTATTTTTACGCATAACTTTTGAACGGGGAAGGATAGAAGAGTCCTGGTTTCGGCAAAGTATACACTTTCTATTATGTTTCAGATCGCACTTTATTGATTTCAAGGCAATAAACGAACGGCTGAGTGCGATCCGTATAAAAGCGAATTCTTCAAAATCTGGTTGATCAATGTTCACGCCCCGACCGAAGAAAAGGAGGAAGAAACGAAGGAAACGTTCTACAATCACCTGGAAAGACTAGTCGATTTATTGCCTACAAACGACACAAAAATAATCCTGGGTAATTTCAACGCTAAGGTTGGCAATGAGATATCTCATCGGGGAACGACTGGAGGATATAGCCTCCACGATGAAACAAATGACAACGGCCAGCGCCTGATCGACTTTGCATGTAGCAGAAATCTAGTCATACGTTCGACTTGCTTCCCACATCAACGCATTCATAAAATGACCTGAGGATCACCGGATGGCAATACACAAAACCACATCGATCATGTTCTGATCAAACAACGTTGGGCCTCGAGCATACTTGACGTCCGTACATACCGAGGAGCCAATTGTAACTCAGATCATTATTTGATCAAATTATCCTATCGATGTCGTATGTCGAAGGCATATTCGGCGAAGACCAGCCCGCTACAAAAATTTGACATCGAAAGTCTCCAAACGGCGGCTGTGGCCAAAAATTTCACGGAGACCCTCGACAACCAGCTGGCTCCCATCTTATCAGACGCATTGTTAAAAGCAAGCAACGAGCTCTGGATAAAAGTGAAAGCGGCTATTAAGACCGTGGCAAAACAGACGATCGGAGATCAAGTCCGGCGCAAGAGAAATGATTGGTTTGTCGATGAGTGCCAGAATGCGTTAGAAAAAAAGAATCAGGCGTACAAAGATTACGTAGGTAAGAAAACCAGGACGAAGAGAGAGCACTATGAAAATCTCAGAACAGTAGCAAATAAGATAATTAGAATTAAGAAAAGAAAATACTATGACGACCAATTGAGAAGCATAGATGTAAGTTTAGCGAGCAACAGCACAAAACAAGCATACAAAGTAGTGAAAAGCCTGAAACGTGGTTATCAGCCCAAAACCATGCTCTGTTGTGATGACATCGGCAATATCATCGCTGATGAAACCAAAATTAAGGAAAGATGGGCATCATATTTCAAGAAACCTCCTTAATCCTCCGCACAGTTCCAGAACATCGGAGTCTATAGATGTTTGCAAAGAACTTCCGTTGACGCCCCCAACCCTGGATGAAGTTTGTTCCATCATCAAAGCCTAAAAGAATAATAAAGTGCCGGGCATCGATGAGATTCCAGTGGAGCTCATCAAAAATGGTGGCAGCAGTTTTCATAAAGCTATTCACAAAGTCATCCAGCACATTTGGCAACAAGAACCTATGCCGAAAGAATGGAGCCAATCAATTATATTCCCTATCCACAAAAAAAGGTGACAAGTTACAGTGCGAAAATTATAGAGGCATACCACTACTTTGTAGGGCGTACAAAACATTTTCAAAGATCTTAGAAGATAAAATCGGATCATACGCCAACAGTATTATTGGGGAGTATCAAGGTGGTTTTAGAGCCGGTAGATCGACAATAGAACAATTGTTCACTGTCAAGGAAGTACTTGAAAAATGTTGGGAGTTCAACATAGACGCACACCAAATTTTCGTTGACTTTAAGCAAGCATAAAACAGTATTGATCGTAACGCACTGTACCAAATAATGCTTTGACTTGGCATCCCAGCCAATTTAGTCCGTCTTACCAAAATGACAATGACGTTGACAAACTCCCAAGTCCGCATGAATAACCAACTTACCGATGCCTTTGACAAAAATATCGGACTAAAGCAGGGAGATGGGCTGGCCTCATTGCTATTCAATTTGGCTCTGGAGTACGCCATAAGGAAGCTATCTGTTGATACACGAGGTACATTACTATACAAGTCCAGCCAGGTAATATTTTATGCGGACGACATCAACATTTTGTCACGGTCATTAACAACTGCCAAAGAACTCTTCCTGAAACGAAGCAAAACTAGTAGGCCTACAAATCAATGAAAATACAACAAAGCTCATGACGCAGTCGAGGAAAAATACCTCAAATACACAAAATATCACTGTTGGCGAATATAGTATCGAAAATGTGAGCGAATTTGTGTATTTAGGCGCCAAATTAACCAAAACTGGTAATGAAAGAGACGAAATATGCCGAAGAATACAGCTCGCAAATAAAATATTTTACAGCTGCATACACAGGAAAACAAAGCTCCAAGTATACAAATCTGTGATAAGACCTGTGTTATGCTATGGGTGTGAAACATGGACTCTAACCCAAGCATCCGCAAACATATTGTGAACGCCTTTGAGCGACAGGTCCTGAGGCGAATAATCGGAGCGAAGCTAGATGGGGACCAATGGCGAATCCGATACAATCACGAGCTGTATGAAATTTTTGACGAGCCGGAGGTCTCAACGATTGTTAGACTGCGGAAGCTGCAATGGGCTGGACATATGAATCGTATGGACGATCAACGGATACCTAAAAAGGTATTCGCTGGGAGAACTGAAGGCCGGCGACCAGTGGGGAAATCGAGGAAACGTCGGTCTGACTCGTTCGACGAAGACAGTTCATCACTGCTCAGATTTCGAAATTGGAGGACATGGTCAATGGACCGAGACAATTGGAGGCGCTATTTGCAGGAAGCAAAGGGCCGAGGGGGCTGTAGTGCTACGAACAAGAGAAGAAAGTTGAAATAAGGTTAAGGTTTTCAGAAAAATTTAAATCATTGATTCAGTTATGCTATTGCAATTTGAAATATTGAATAAAGATTATTATCATCCATTCTTTTGGAAAAAGTATTGATTCATGATTTTCAGTTTATCAGAATGAATTTTAAAATGATTAGCTAATAGATGGCTAAATGCATAAATTCATGTCTTTATCCTTTCTTTCTTGGATAGACAATGATGATTGTGATGGAAATCTTTCTTATAGATATAAAATCAATCTCTGAAAAGTACAAAAAAAAACTTTTAGAAAAAAAATTAAAAAAATAAATAAAAATTCTATTCGAAATAAATTTCACGTTATCGATGCCAAATCAATTTCCCCGTTGGGACATAATAATTTGCAGTATGTACAATAAAATGAATAAACTGGCAAAAACTGATTTGGCACCGATTGCATGGAATTTATTTCATTCTTTTTGGGGCATTTCAAAGTAGGTTTTTATTTTTTTTCTAAAGATTTTCTTTTGCCACTTTATTTTTACACTACTTCTATTGCGATCATGATCGGGGTGCTGTAGTCATTTTCAATTGTTCGAAGCCGCCACGCACAATCGGACGGGATTGCCGGCGTCGTAGCTGATGCTGGTGTGGGATGTGGTAGGGATGGCAAAGTTGCATTGTTAGGATTTTGTAGCGCATTCGATTGCTCGAGGCCCGATAGTGGGCGAAATGGCACAGCTTCCAAGACGAACTGCTGACCTATCCGCATGCAGGGACTGTGGTTGATGGGAGTGCGATGCTTGCGGCTGATGCGTCTTTGATTTTGCATGCACATTATATGCTCTAACAGTCGCAAGACTTTCGCCTGCAGTCTATTCGTCTGACTGGTAGTGAACAATATTATGGAGCGCTGTAGGGCTTTCCAGGGTACTCACATCGCTATAAGAGTGCATCATTTGGACAAGCAGTGGAATACATACAGATTGTCAAAGTGCTGCGCATGAGTCAGGGGTACGTGGCAACTCTAAAAGTTTCTTGGGTATCTCGACGGTATCTTGAGATCCCAGGATCGACAGTAGTGTGTATACACGAACAATAGAGTTCGATGATCTTGAGATGTTGAGCGAATATTGACTGATTCGATAGGTTGATCAGTAGGCCAATTATTACGACCAATTGAAGACTGTGAGGAAAATTCGTTTTCAAAATTTCGGAAAAACGAATAGCTTGGGTCATTCAGTTTACAAGATGAACGTGTTGCGTCCCTTTCTAGGGAATGATTTCTTCTACTATTTCGAAGCCATTCGTTTTTAGTATTGCCCGCGGAAAGATGTTAACATAATTACACACCATCGCTGACGGCAAAGTAGATACATATGTCGTCCCTAAATTTAGTCGTAGCGCTCTTAGCATGATTGTGGGTGGTAGCTGCCATGGCTTATTAACAGAAGTGAACAACAAAAATTACACTTTGGGCACTGAGCTTTTATCTATTTTGGTTGATTAGATAAAGTTTAAATTACCCGGTTGGATGCTAGGAGGCGAGTGTGATATAGTGTATTATAAATAGTCAATTGCTACAGATCCTTTGAAAACTTTCTGACTTAAATATTACATTAGACCATCACTTCTGCGTTTATCACAAAGTTTGACGATTCTACCTTCTATTTTGCTGTGATGAGCGCACGAACAGATAGCTAGGTACCAATTTTATTGTATTGTATTTTTTTACCAAGCTCAAAAAAAAATTATAATAATTTTTGTGGACCGAGAGTACCAGAGCAAATAAAATATTAGTATGCTGTGCTGCCTCCTTTACATTATTGAACCTTTCTGATATTCCTATCAAATTTCTGTAGTCCTGCATATGACCGATCAGAATTAAAAGACATGTTACAAAAAGAACATGACAAGACATTTTATTGAAAGGAAATAATGAGGTTAGTCATACCTCTAAACATTTAACTATTGTAAAAGAAATGTGGAGGAAGGCGAAAGGATCGTGCACGAGTACAATCACGTCATCTTGACGATTGTGTACCAGAACAAAACTGACTGTTAGTTTGGGAAAAGTTTTTCAAAGAAAATAAATCATTTACAAATTATTCAGCAAACGTTTGGCCCCGGTATCTTAGTTACAGCCAAAAAAATCATTATTACAACGGGAATTAGATTTCTCTATCAAATATTGGTTTATATTGTGTCAATTTGTAGTTCTTTGTGAGTTCTAATTAATTCTTAATTAGCCGAAATTAATGTCCCATAACGAGTTCATAGTAAAATTGATATAAAAAAAATTGAATTACAGTTATCGCCGAAAGCTTTTGTCGTAAATACTTCACGCAATTGTACTACGTTCGAATGCTGCAGTTTCTTCCACATCTCAACAACGGTCATGCATTTTGTTGATTGTAAACGGAAACCTATTTGTTGATGAAAATGAAATATAACAAAAAGAATTAATTCCCGCTTTGTTCGAGGTACATTAAATTGAATCAAAATAGCAATAAATTAGCATACAGGGTGGCTGGCTGATGGGTGTACTTACCATGTAATCGGCGCAAACAGTACTTTATACCCGTCGAACTGTTTGTCGCTTTGTACGTTGACGACGGTTGTATTAATTTCGGATGTAGTGTTTCGGGTTCGAGTGGATACAACGAATGATAGTTGTCAACTTCGATGGGCAAATTGGAATTGTCCGGATTTTCCATAAGATTGGCAATTTCATTTTTTCCTTGGATCTCGCTACGCATCTCTTCGGGCATGAAAAATGCAGATGACAGCAGCGTTTTCGGCTTCATATTTATCACATTCGAGGCTGGACCAGGATATACATGTCCCATGTGATTATACATGAGGGTGGACGCGGTTGTTTGCGGGACACTCTCCGAGCCAACGGAACTCGTTTGGCTGGAAGTATGATTGGCAGTCGGATAGAAATATATTGTACCACCAACATTTTCCTAGGATTACAAATAAAATATATGAATTCAAGGATTAAACTTGCTATTCAATCTAGGTCAAATTAAATTGAATCCTTTCGATTGTAAATAAATTTATATACAGATTCGAATAGTTTAATAGAATTAATTAAAATTTTTAGATTTAGTTTTTCCCTATTCGAAATAAATTGATTTACCTGATGAATACCAAGCGGTAATGCTGTGGGCGTCGGAGAAGTTTGTGGAGTATTTATTGCGGGCGAGGTGTCACCAACACTTGGTGGCGAGTCATTGTGTATTGAATTGCTTCGTCCTTTGATAGGTGTCACCGAATACGATGACGTTGCAATACCATTCATACCCATCAGTCCACCAACTGCCGATTGGACTGTGGTTACGGCTGCCTGACTACCCAATATGGGTGTTGATATATTTGTATTAGACTTAACCGAAGGTGGCGTTATAACACTGCCATTATTTAAAAGTGGTGGTTGATACGGGGAATAACAGCTCGGTGAAGAGTTTATATGTTGTGATGGAATGAATTCTGGTGATTGTGACGGTACCTGTATAAACAAGGGTTAAAAAACAAATGAGCATTTTAGTTAAATTCAAGTTAAATGAAAGAATTTCAAATATATCTTCATAAAAATCGTTAATTTATACAATTCTTATTTTAATTTAGTAGCCAAAACACATTTAAATGAAAGCCAATGTTAATGATCTTCTTAATTCTAATGAAAAATGCAAATTTAAATCAAATAAAAATATTTAAGCAACCCATTTACCTGAGCTTTCTTAATTGATATTGGTGAGTCCAAAGAGAGTCTAGACAAACCAGAGGAAAGACCATATGTTGGCGTCACTACATTATGCCGATTCTGTGGTAGTAGAATTTTAGTAATTTATTAGAAAAATTATTTCTTAGTTAGTTCAAAGTTTTTTTGAAATTTATATGTACAGTAATAACATTTTTTTAACATTAAAAATAATTGCATAATTTGTAAAACATGCTTTCCGCGCTTAAATCAAAAAATGCAAGTAAATATTAAGTTTCGATTTTATCCACAACGGAAGCAATATTATATTTTAATTAATTGATTTCATGCTTTAGAACCGGAATGCTTTTTGAAAAAAAATATGTTACAATGTTATCGCATTGAAGGTAGAATTTAAGTTCCATTTGAAATAATATACATACGAAGGTTATTCAAATATAAGCAGGAATTCTGTTTTTTAAACTGGGGTAATGAGGTGAGCAGTGCAGCGCCGGATCAGTGATGCGAATGAAAGAGGGATATCCATGTTTCCATATTTCATCCTAACACAAACGGGAGAAGAAGAAAACCTGTGTACGAGTAGCACGATTGGCATTGTTAATTGACGAATACGAATACATACGTTCGAACATAAACCAGGTCGGTCAATGAAGCACGCTGACGCTCTAAGCCGTAGCCCAGTATCGGTCTACTTGACAAGACGGGACCCATGCGCTTTAACTAAGCGAGTTCAACGCGCACAGAAAGACGATCCAGAGTTGGAGAAAATTATCGTAGGACGAGGTACTGACAACGCTTTCGTAGTGCAGCATTGTATCGTTTACAAAATTGACGGCGGAGCATTGCGATTACTCGTTCCCAGGGCAATGCAATACGACGTGATCAGACGAGCCCACGAGCGCGGTCACTTTGGGTTTAAAAAAGTTGAGCACCTGCAAGCACGTATCAAGAAGTTAATCGAAAATTGCGTGACGTATATCCTCGCAGAAAGGGAAAAGGAGAGAGATGGCATAATCCTATTGACAAAGGCGATCGTCCACTGGGCACGTCCTACATCGATTATTTATGGCCGATGCCTTCAACGAGGAAACATTATAAACATGTTTTTCCATTTACCGACGGCTTCACGAAGTTCTTATGGGTATATCCTACAAAGTCCACAGCAGCTGAAGAGGTCGTCACTGGACGTAAAAACCAGGCGAGGGTGTTTGAAACCCCCGACGAATCATTTCAGACCGAGGTTCAGCGGTTACCTCAACCGTCTTCATCGATTATTCTGAGAAGGAATACGCTGAATAGACTCTGCCAAAGATATATTTTTTTGTGGTAGGGAGGTGAATGCTATTTATGCACAGAGTGTGGGACTCCCATGCGCGACTGGACTACCCACTAAACACCTCCCCTGTCAACCTGAGAACCCAGCCTGGAACCGTTTGACACATTACTTCGGGCCAGGTCTCGTTTTGTTACGCCGTGGGGCGCCTTGAAGCTGGGGATTCCCTTTCCTAGCGGGAGGGGAGAGGTGAAGAGGAAATACCAGAAGAGCGATCCCCCAGCCCCAGCGCCCCCGGCTGCTGTGAGTCCCTTTTATATTTTAGGACTGCCCGAGCATAATGCCACCTGGTTCCATTTGTCAACCGATTCGAGCATCACCGCAACTATATTATCCGGGGTGAGCTCTCCCGTCTCCCTGTAGAGTTCCCTTCGCAGCCTGACCCATTTTGTACACGTAAAAAATGTTTGGCAGGCATTGTCCTCCTCTCCTGGGCAAAACCGACAATCGGGGGACCGTGACTTACCGATCTTGTGCAGGTAAAACTGAAAACACTCATCCCCGCTCAAAAACTGGGTCAGACAGAAGTCAGTCTCACCATGCCTTCGATTCAGCCACGGTCTCACATCCGGGATGAGGCGCGCAGTCCACCTTCCCTTCGTGCAATTCACCCAAGACTGCTGCCAATCGTTGAGCGAGCGCTGTCTCTCCTCGCGGACAACCATCTTCCTCGCACCCTCGTTTCGGCGCAGGTAAATAGCGCGGCGCTCTCTAGCAAGGAGGGCGACAGGTATCACGCCTGCAATAACTCTCACCGCCGAGTCAGATACTGTTGGATACGAAGATGCAATTCTCAGTGCTCCTCTTCTCTGTACCAGTGCCAAACGTTTTCGATATACCTCCTTGCTGAGAGCGTCGCCCCATACCTCTGCTCCGTACAGTGGCACTGACCCTACAGCACTCATCAAGAGGCGTCTTCTTGATGAGCTGGATCCCCCTATGTTGGCCATAAGTCAACTCAGAGCCGATATTCCCGAAGAAGCCTTCTCAGCCGTTGCCCTAATTTCTCAGAGAAACTCATCTTCGAGTCGATCAGTAGCCCTAAGTACTTCACCGCTGGCTCCGATTCGATTCGTAACTCGCCAATACTGATCATCCTTACTCTAGGGATTCTCTTTTTGTCAAGATGACCACTTCGGTTTTCTTCAGTGCTAAACTGAGCCCGCGCGCAGTCATCTAGTCCCTCAATCGGCCGCATTAGCATACCTAGCCTAAGTTGCGCTTGTTCAACGGTGCGTCCAGCGACCAGAGCCGCAACATCATCCGCATAGCCGACCAAGCGCGACTCATCTGGCATCTCAAGTCTCAGTAGCCCGTCGTAAAACACGTTCCACAGGTCCGGACCAAGGATAGATCCCTGGGCAACACCCGATATAATTCCTATCCTTCGCTGGCCTTGTGTCGTGTCGTAGAGCAGGCTTCGGTCCTTTAGGTAGTTCCTCAAAAGCCGCATTAGATATTCTGGAACTTGAAAAGAGTTTTCCAGCGTATCCAGAATATCTACCCATCTAGCGGAGTTGAAGGCATTCCTGACGTCGAGTGTCACCAACAAGACGTTCCGTCGCTTGGTGTGACTATATGCCTCTGCCTTTTGGACCGCGTTCACCACCTCTGCAATCGCATCAATGGTAGAACGTCCTGCTCTAAAGCCGTACTGCCGAGGAGATAGGTCCCTAGCAGCACGAATCGCGTCAGTGAGTCTTCCCTTGATGAGTTTCTCTAGCACTTTCCCAGCCGTGTCTAGCATGCATAACGGGCGGTATGCAGACGGCGATTCGGGGTTTCCCTTCCCCTTGCTGATCAGTACGTGTCTCGCCACCTTCCATCGTACCGGGAAAACCCCGTCCCGTGGGCAAGCGTTGAATGTCCTGAGCAGCAAGTCAGGGCAATGGTGATAGACGAGCCGCAACACCTCAGCTGGAACACCATCTGGACCTGGAGCCTTCCTCGCTTTCAATGAGAGGACTGCCTCCCCCAGTTCCAGCCGTGTGAAGAGTGGGCACTCGACTGCTGTTTCACCATGGACAGCGTCAACACGGACGGGATGGACGGGGAAGAGTCCCCGCACTATCGCGTCCATCTTTTCCGCGTCATGTATACAAGGCTTCCGTAGGGCACCAAGCTTCCGCAGCAAGCAGTCGTAATGATGCTCATAGTAAAGTTCACCACGTCTTGAGCTGCCAGTTCTTCCGTCCCCTCCGAAGCTCTCTGCAGCGGCTCACCTGCTGTGAGCGACTCGACGAAACTCTCGACGTCCATCCTTCCGATGTTCCATCCAGTTGTAGAAGGCCGAGAGCACGGACGTCGCTAGACAGCATCACTGATCTCAAGCAGAATGCACTGATGATCACTGGCTGAGTAGTCCTCTAATACTTTCCAGTTGTGTATCCTCCGTACTAAGGACTCCGAGGCGAATGTCACGTCCGGTATGGTTCCCTCACAGCCAATACGGCGGAAAGTCGGCGTATTTCCGAAGTTTAGTGCGACGAGGGCCGTCCTGGCCACCATTCCAGGATTCGTTTTCCCCGCAGATACGTCTGAGGCATGCCCCATTCGATTGCTTTAGCGTTGAAGTCACCCCCAACGAGCACTTTGCCCTCTGCGTTCGAGACAGCGCCCTCCAAAGCATTAAGCTTGGCCTGGAAAGATGATATCGATTCGTTAGGCGTTAGGTACACACTAAAGAAGGTGGTCCCTGAGCACCGAACCCACACGAAACCATCCCCCCGTCCACAACTCTCCGCTTGAAAGTCACTGTTCCGAACCCAGATGGTGGCAGTACCAGTTTCATCAGAATACCATAATGCAGGACTTTTATTATGGTGTTGCTCACTCAGCAGCAAGAAGTCGGCTTTCATGTCCCTGGGCGGTTTAACGGCGGTGTAGGTTTAGCTGCAGGATGCGGCTCATCGGAGTTCTGATTTTGCCTTGGCGAAACAACAATAGCAGCCGATTATATGCAGATGTATCCGAGTCATCACGATTCGGGTGCAGACGACGAGCTATATTTAGACAACGATGCGCTTAGGACCGGATGGCCTAGTTATGGGGTGAATTGTGGATTTTTCGAATTCGCTGCAGAGGTGAGAACCACCCGATGCAGGGAGAAGACGACACGCGCGGCTGGAGAACTGATATTGTTGAACAATATATTTTTGTATCGGCTTTTCGTTTAAAATACAGCCTTAAAACTTTAATTCGTGTTTCCGTTAAAACGAATCCCATATATATAAAGGATATGACGAGATTTGTGCCTGGAGGTCATAATTTTTTTTCGATTTTCGCCAACTTTCCAGAAATGATGGGTTGGTAAATATTTCGGCTAGTTTTGTTAATCATTCAAATTGACTGGGCGACCAAAGAATAGCTACGATTTATACCAAAATTTGTACAAAGGTTCATTCAAGTGTGTGATAAAGCTCACGATGAAAAATTCAAAGTCAAACTATCTAAAACAAAGTGAAGGCCGCTCAAAGATTGAAAAAGGTGAAAAATTTTGTTACTGTCGTTTTGAACGAATATTGACGAAACTTGGCGATGTGGTAGGAACCGTAAGCGTCTAGTGAACAATAAAAGGGTCAGGTCAGAATATCAAAATTGTGGCTAGGCAAAGCTCGAATTTCGAAAGCTTCTTAAAGCTGTAATTTATATAGGATTTTTATGAATCCTAAAATTAAGGTAGAGTTTGATGAGATCCTGGACTAAAATAATATATCAGAACAAAATTCGGTTCCTATGGATGCTGCAGATTTTAGCAGAAGTAAGTTTTGCATTACACTCAAGAAATTAAATTCTGGTATACTTCTGGTATACTACTACTGTTAGTAGAAGAATGAACAAAAAAATTGACACTTAAAAAGTTTTTAGAAAAAAAAAAGAAAACCTAAAAAGTGCAGTGAAATGAGTTTAGATATACAATTCCGTGAAGGACTGCAGCAATGATCTGCTGCCTCGGCGAAAAAGCATGGTGGGATCCGCCGAGATTGGCCTTGTCTGAGGACGCTTGAATGCATTGGCAGGCTAGCGTTGCGGTATCGTGGGGCGGGTTCTTTTCCCCGGCACAAGGACCCACTACAAAAAAAATTTCGCATCCACGAATTTCGAGGATCAAAGGAATATCGACAGGAGTCGAGAAGGAGGTGATCTACTAAGGGTCAAAAATTACTGACATAGAGGACAAACTGGGCCTGGAGAAAACAGACGGACTTAAAAGGGATTCGTCGTTACCGACGATACTTATGGCCCAAAAATAAGAGTGGGGCATCCAGGTGGAAGCGATGTCCCTCGCACCCTCCCAACCGGATCAAGACCCAAATGAAAGCGTGGCCATATTTTCCATTTAAGTGAAAAACTCATACAAACATAATTTGAATGAATTTTTCTTTTAAATGAAAAATATAAACGTGGCAAATCTATTTCATAGTATTATGTGAGGGGATCACATAACACTATGCCATAAATAGGCACGCGAGCGGAAGGCCACCTAACCCGGCAAGAGCACCTGAAACGCATAAAAAGGGGTGAGCTCACCCGATGGCTAGCTCATTATAGTGGAGGGGCCAGCCAACGTGGCGGGTCCCATACTCGGTCAGGTTCACAGCGAAAGGAAAGACCGTTTATGAGCACCCAAGCTGGAGAAGTACTCTGAATGGTGTCCGAATAAAATCATCTAGTGAACAGTATGAAAATTTTTGAAGGGTGGATGTAAGGCAGAAAATGTTCGTTTGCAATCTAAGCCTTTAAATATTTAACTATCGGTTAAGCTACCAAAGATTCATTAACCCCTAGGCCTACAATATCAAGCCCCGCTCTTAGTAAATTGAACGGGCCAAAAATGAAATGCACGAGCCACACTCATAACCACGGGCGTTGCTTGTGGTATCCGAGAGGTCTTCTCATGTGCAGATACTCGTAGGTTTACCGATTGTTCATTAAAAGGCCGAAAGGGCTGAAAAAGTGACTCCCAAGTATCTGAGTTTGGTCAACTTAGTTGGAAGTTAAATAGTAGACCAAGGGTTTAAAATATCAATATACCAAGGGGTTAAACTATATCCCCACATTTTTCTTATCGATGAAACATAGATTGCTGTAATTTCATCTAATGGCAGCATCAAATATATCGAAGAGCATGTCTCAACTCCATTCAAAGCGCTTGGGATGTAATTGAGTACAGAGCCGATTACTTGTATTCCATTACTTCCCAAAATTCTTCAGCGTAATGGGAAATAATTACAAAAGGAATCAATAATTCTCAGATTTGACTGAAAAATACTTGGATAGGAACAAGAGCAAAGCACTGGTGATTCTCTATTGAAATAAGACCAGGGAACGATTATAGTTTAGTTATACGCCTTTATTGTCTTAAAAACTCTGAAAGTTGATTTGCTAAGGCCGACTTTAGCGGACAGTTTTACCGAATGCTAAACTGAGAGATTATTACTTTTGCAGATATACACTTGTGAGCAAAGAGCACACCAGATAACGTGCAAAGTTGCCTTCCAGTGATTATTTTTATTCCTTCGCGGTAATATTTACGCAAGAAATTAAAAATTCCAAAATGAATAATTCAACGCAAATTGATCGACCTGATCTTGTTTATTTGAAGAACACACCAAAGCTCAAAAAATACAATAGTTTGCAAGTTTCCATACCCCCTTCACCTCATTGAAATGGTAACAAATTTCATCTTGTTTTTATTTCATTTTAAAATAAATACAAATATGGAAGCGTGCATAACATACAAAAATTTATGCCAAATTTTATTAATTTATTCTCTTAAAAAATCAGAGCTAGATCTGCAAATATATATCTTTTTAATTTGCCTGTGAAGTCAATGAGTGGCTAAAGAATAAAACAATATAATGTTTTGGTGAAAAAATCGGGGCTTATGTATGTCGTTTTCTCAAAGTGTGTCGCTTGCAAGCGAAAGATAACACGAAAGAATAGACCAAAACTGACGAAAGCCGGGCTCCAATCAACTATTGGAAGATATTCACCGTTAATGGGAGCTTCTTCATCAAAAGTTATACTGTCCACGTATACATTTTGAAGTTAAGCTGGTTGAGCGAGTTTAGATTAGTCAACAAGTACGAAACCTTATCCGACAACAATATAAAAGTGTTGAATAAACAATTAAGCAGAAAACTAGAACAATTTCGTGATAATAAATTTACAATTACTTGTGTATATTTTTTTGCATTGTTAAACACGATATGTTCTGCTTTTTTTTTTCTTTTCTCAAGAAAGATATTAACAATCGCTCTTCAGTGGTTTGGTTAATATTTGCTAGATTTGGTAGAAGTTTGCATGGAAATTTGGTCTTTACGGAAGCAGAGTTAAGTTTTTAAGATTTTCAGGTCAAGGAGAAAAGATTCTTTGACGTAATAGTTTAACCGGTTGGAGATTTAAGTAATTATAGTGACATGAGTTCATTCATATCAAAATTATTTTTTCATTTCATTAGTAGATCATTATCTTGGAATCGGTTATCAGTTAATTTGGAAACAATCGCAACTCAAGGCCGATTTAATTAGAAACTAGCGCTAACTGTGAACAAGATTGAATATCAATTATTTCAAACCAGTACATGGTCAATAAAATCTATTGACATTGACTATCAATATAAGCAGATATGCAAGTACAATTCGGTAATTCCTTTGAGACACGAAATGCTCCGCGTACAACGATTACCACCTATTCAAGTTGTTTGCCAAACAATCATTCAGGTGAATTCGCACCGCGTTTCCAATAATCTTATCAATTTTCTCCCCACACTTGAATGATTCGCGCATCAGTATAAAAGTTCACGAAATTCGAATTATTTACTTGTACTCCAAAACGTCACATTGCTTCAATGAAAGTACATGTACAATATGAACGACGATGGAATTGGCTGAGCGAGGAAGGAAGCCTGCAAGTGATTGATTTTATTAATTCCACACACGACATTGTTAAATGTTGACTTTTGTCCAGAAATTACATATTCGGTGAGTACATGCTCGTATTCAAATAATTTTCTCTTCGTGCTCCGCGTTGGCGCTTTTCTTTTGTGTAAAATGTTTTGAACTTAACATTTTCACACCCCGATGATTTTTTATAAGGTAAGTATAGCAACAATTCTATTCAGCATATTGTACGCTACTTATTGTTGAATATTTGCATGTAAGCCAGCGGATTTACATATGTAATATTGCGTATAAAGTACTGACAAACGTCATGCAGAGAAGGGCAAAAATTCTTTTTTAGAGGTGAATGTGTCCGGTCGCGAGTTTAGGAAAGCTAATGGCATGCAAAAAATGTTGTAATCCGATTAGGGATATACGCGTGATGAACAAGCGCGTGGCATCTGAAACAGGGAATTTGAATCATTGTGGTTAAAGTTATAAGGATTTAACTAAAATTTGCAGTATTTATTAGCATGTTAATTTATTAAAGTCAAATAAGCCAATCAAGCAGACTGCTCTGATCATAAATGAAGCTTATTGTGCAATAATGTAAAGCCACTCGGTGTGATCATTCATAGGTGAAATAATTTTACTCACGTCAAATACAGTTCGCCTTTCTTATAATTTTAAAGGTAGGAGATTAGAATGTAATGTGACGCCTACGCCCAGGAATCGAAGTGATTCCGATCCCGAACCCTTGTAACCTGCCAGATGGATATGTCCTCGAAGTGCCAGTGGACTTCATCTGTTGTGCGGATATCGTTGTGCAGAAAATATTTTTTTTTCTGTCCAAATATTTAGATCCGTGGATATAAATATTCGAAATATAGAATTAATCCAACCCCGGCACATTTCGAGACATAGCCATCTGGAAATGCCCCTCCACCGTGGCCATCGAGAAAACTATGCCACTGGCGACATCTGGAGAAGCACATTTCCGCCATATGAAGTGCCATTCCACGCACAGATGTTTTGTCCGAGGTGACAACCGAAATTTTTGACAGCCACATGTCGGCTTAGTTTTTCGTGGCTGTCGTCTTCGAATATGTCCAGTGTCGCGAAATATCGGAAGAACCAGAGATAGCAGCTGCAAATTGTTGGGTGCGGCAGAGTCCGGATTTCGCTCTTGTTTGTGCCGAAAATATCTATAGAAAGAAAATCGCAAGAATCCGGAACGAAAATTGTTGCGTTCGTATGATAATTTTGTTTTCAGCTGGTTGCACGAAAGTTTTCACATCTGCAAACAATTTTCTTGAATGGTCAGATGTCTTTTTGAAAAGTGACAATTGTGACAATGAACTGACTCGGTATTGTGATCCACTAGAGCTTTGCTGCTATTATTGCGAAGCTATGCAGCGGCTGATCACCTCATCAAATTTAACGTTGCGTGAACTGCGGACTAAGTGGAAATATACCTTCGATAAAACATTCAGTCGGTATCAAAGAAGAAGTTCCAGAAGAGGAATTGTTGGCGGATGTGAGGGCATTCATGCGGCCGGCTGAAAACCAAATTATAGGAATAGTAACAAATGAAGATGATGATGACGACGAGGATTGGCAACCACTTTCCGAATTGATTGCACGAAATCAGGAGAATAAACTATCAACGGCGATCAGCGATGATAATGATGAGAATGATGAGGATTTGATGATTTCTCGCAGCAGTTAATAATAAATTTTCAATGTGAAAATGAATTTCAACCAATTGTGTCGGATATGTGCCTTTAGTGTTACGATTGACCCTTACTTTTAGCTACATTTCACTAAAGCCATCTGCGAAGGCATACATTATGATCGAAGTCACCTGCGTTTCTAGAAATATACTGGGTTTCTTGCCTTTGAATTCATTCTTTTGGAAAGGCATACACAAAACAGGACAATGAGATTAAAACTGAGCTACACCTTATTGTTTTTTTTATGTTTCTACAATTGACCCCATTAAATTATATTGCTAAGCATAGCACGAAGGAATCAATTTCATAGACAGAAAATGAAAAATAAATACAGCTTTCGGTATAGTGTTGATAAAATATTAATTTAATTTGTTTGATATTTGTATTCCTGGGCGAAGAAGAGTTAAGTAATGAACATATGATTTAAAATAAAGAAAAAAAACGTTAATATTTGTAAGAAAACAACAATCTTTAGGAAGTCGAGAAATTTGAAACATGAGTGCACACAAATTCCCTTAGTTCTTTCTACTGAAGTTTAACAACAACTAGGATAAATATATATAGAAGAATATACAATCGAACGCGGTCGTTAACTATTGAGAGAAAATTTTCTATCTCTCGATTCATTG
The DNA here is from genome assembly GCA_963969285.1 of Odontomyia ornata. Classification (NCBI taxonomy): domain Eukaryota; kingdom Metazoa; phylum Arthropoda; class Insecta; order Diptera; family Stratiomyidae; genus Odontomyia; species Odontomyia ornata. The sequence continues at coordinate 192,519,749 of OZ017741.1, forward strand.
ATGTTAATCTTTTGTTTTCGAATTCCGCTTTCAAAAATTGATTATTTTACCGGCATTGAATACGGTTTAAAAAAAAAAAATATATACACAAGGAAACTTTTTGAATATGAAAGCACACCCACTTTTGTAATAAGAATTTACGAACTGCATATTACTCTATTTTATACTATTAAATTAATACTCAACTATTAAAAATATAAGTTCTTAGAAATAGAACAAATCAAAACAAACGCGATAATAGAGATCAGGTTATTATCAGCATACTTTTGAAAATCGGAAAACAAAATCGTTGAAAATTTAGATCCACTATTTTAGTAACTAGTATACACTAATCTAGTTGAAATTTGGTCATAATTTCGGATACATTTAAAATTCATATTATAATATACACCCTACGGTTTATTCTATTTATTTTCATCATTAAGATTAATTAATTACGAGTTGAAACATTAAAAAAATTGTTCCTTATTTGCATGTCCGCATAACCTAGAAAACAAAACAATATATTGAACAATGTTTTCAAGTATTAAGTATGAATATGTTGATTAATTTTATATACCAGTACCTTGCTTAATTTTCACTTGAATACATACACGCACGTAGGAGTATGTGTAGGAGTAAAAAGAATAACAATAACAAACACATTCATACATCAGGCATAATTTTGGTGTCAAAAGTTAATCGGCGATGATAGTTTGCTTATGTAGTGTAATCCGTTACGTATCATGAAAATTTCAACCGTACTATACACAAGTTTAATATGTAACTTAAGTCTTACCATTCAATATAAATCCCTAATAAGATCAATTGTTGAAATTTAATTAGGAAAAGCATGGAAAATATTAAAATGAATTGCTAATTGTAAACAAGACTTTCCTTTTCAGTGGTTCTTTCTGTTTCAGCAGGAGGGTGAGTGCATGGTCAGTATGCCGTCGCGAGGGTAGGGTTTCGCCAAATCCGCTGAGGTCGGTTTCGCGTCGCGCGCGGTACGCGGTACCTTTGCTTGTTTCGCCATTTCTTTAGAGTAGTTTTCTTCGGTTTAAGTTCGAGTAGTATATTTTTCGGTACCGCGTCGGTGAATCGGTAACGCGCCTATGAGATTTTGTAGCGTTTTTGATTGGAGATCTGTGGATAGATCCCATCCAGAACTAACGTAATGTAGGTTTCTCGTTCTGGATGAGTAAATGTTGACGCGTTTAGAAAACGGGCAATTTCAGGTGACTGAAATATTGTAATTGAGCGTAATCCATTCGGAGACCCGCGACCGAAATCCTCTCCGAACTAGCTGGCCGACAAGCAGTCACCGCGTGAATGGATTACGGTGCACGGATTGGTTGACCTGTTGGTACCATCCGTTGGCACTACTCAGACTTAACGTCTAGAACCGATGAGAGGTCAGTTCCGCGTTCGAGCTGAAGGTAGAAAAATCATTACAAGAATCTTTCCCGGACGAATTCAAAAACACTAAGGTGACTGATTAACAAATTTACAGAATTAGACCTCAATCCAAAAAAATTGTAAAAATTGCGTAGACAAGTACAAAAAAATTTGCAAAATTTCAGAAATAATTTAACACTAGGCACTTGGGCAAAGCACTTAAATTTACGTTGAACCGCTCAACCTGAAAAAGTACTAGAACATTACGAAGGCGTTTTGCTAAATTTTACATTCATCCACCACACACTCATTGTGAAACCAGAATTTCTCATTCTATTTAATGTTGGATAAATATTAGTTCATCCACACAGACATACTCGTATATTTATTCAAATTCATACATACACAAAGGCTTGTACCGGAATCGAACTCGAGTATTATGGATCAGAAGACAAGGTAAGCTAACATTAAGCTATGATAATCCTTGCTCGATCAGATGTTACAAGGTTACATCAGAGATACTTCAATTTTTTATTGTCGTTGCGTTGATTATGCGTAATACTGATTGCCTTGTGTTCATAGCACAATTTACACAATTTTCATGAGCATTTGATCCAGTTTGATTTCGTCAATTTTGGATAAATTTCTGTATGATTTTAAGTTTTCGAATAAAAAGCATTTACCCAAGCCAACTTAGGTGATATTGCTATATTTTTTTCTCTCAGTAAAAACCCTGAATCTAAGATGCCGTTTTGGTGTTTAATGCGCGTCTTGAGTATAAAGGAACATCTTTTTAATAGAATCTGGAGTTCGGAACCACAAATTTGTGAAGAGAAAGTGATGATTAAGCTTAATGTGGCATTCTGAATTCGTAGTTTGATTATTTTGGATTCGTTACCGTGCCATTTTCCTCCTACTCATGGCGAAACTTCCAGACCATAAGCCTTCGAAACAAAGCGATAGTTTAACATGAAATGATCGAAATGAAGACGAACAATTTAAGCTGACGAAGTAGACTAGAAGAGGAAGTTTTGAGCGGTTGTATATTTGATTTTGATGTATGGAATTGTAACATATTATATAAGACGACCGAGTCTTCGTTCGGTCAACGAAGACAGTTCATCGCTGCTCGGATTAAGGAATTGGAGGACGCGGTCAATGGACCGAGACAGTTGGAGGTGCTTTGCAGGAAGCGAAGGTCCGAGAGGCGCTGTAGTGCTAAGAAAAAGAAGATATAAGACGAAGTACGTGCCTAGGGAAAGCCACGATCAACGAGCACCCACCAAGAACCAGAAAAGGAATACCACTCATATTGGAGGACGGGAATTACAAGTGATACCTATTTTCACGGTACTGCCATCAACATCAATGACAAGCACATCCAGCAAAAATGCAGCACAGATCGGTTCCGCGGAGAATATTATAATTACAGCATGACTGTATATGGTGGAGAAGGTTGGACAGAGGTTGCGCTCGACCGATTTGCGAGGATCCAAAGTAGTCCTTACTGGCGGATCGTGTGGTGCTAAATCGACTGGACAATATCGCGTGCCAAAGCTACTGGATAATCTCGTTTATGTGCGTTGTTCGGAAGCCTTGGTTGGAAGATATTTCAGCTCTCAGTAATACCCACCATTCTTGTCGGTGGAGAATTAAATGCATTAAATTTTCCGAGCTAACAGAGGCTAAAGAAAATTTAAAAAACTTATTTCGAATTAGGCAACTCCAGCAATTAATAAATGCTTGCTTGCCAAATTTCTTAAATATAGTGCACAATTTAACTGGGTAGCGATGTGGCGAATGATCCCCGCCCCAATTGAAGGCAAAATGCATGAATCTCAAGACACGGCAATACGGCGCTTACAGGGCTCAACTACTCTTTGGTGCGGAAATTTAGTACGAAACGCGTCTGTCTTCATCGGAAAACCAGCAATCCCAAAACTGGTACGATTACGATCGGACGACATCCAAACATAAACAAACTGCACTCATATCGTTTTCCGAAGGTTGTAGTGCAGGGGCCCACTCGGTTATGGTGAACAATGGTACAAATGGGAATAAGCAGCGATCATTTTTTTGCGGTATGGAGGTGAAGGCTGTTTAGGCCCGGAGTGTAGGATTCATACCTGCGCACTGATCCTGGACTACCGACTAAAAACCTCCATCTGTGAACCTCGCCTGGAATCGTTTGATACATTACTTCGGGCTAGGCGTCGGGGTTTATTACGCCGCGAAACGCCATTGGGTTAAAAGAGTCTCTTTTCTAGTAGGAAGAGAGAAAGGAGTAGGGATTGCTAGGAAAGAAGCCCCCGACGCGGACGCCCTGTATACTCTGTTTATCTATTAGGACTGCCCAAACAAACTGTGCCATTCGGTTCTGTTTGTCAAGTGATATAAACATCTTTCCAACTATCATTTCTAATGACTGGTCTCAAAGTTCGATGGAGAGGTCATGCCTATTTTCTGCAGACAAAGAAGATGTGGCAGGCGTCATTCACCTTTCCTATACAAAACATGTCGTCGGAAGACCATGACTTACCAAGTTTGTAGAAGTAAGACCGAAAACATCCGTGTCCGCTCAAGAGCTGGACCAGATAGAAGTCAGTCTCACCGCGCCTTCGATTGAGCCACGGCCTCAGTTCTGGTATTAGCTGCACGGTTCATCTTCCCTTTGTGTCGCTCTCCCAGGCCTGTTGCCAACCACTTAGAAGCATCTCATTTCATCGTTTCGATTAAGATATATTTTCTGTGCTCTTTGATAAGGAGAGAAATAGGTATTACTTGAAAAATGCTAGGAGTTCAATATAGATGTACACCAAATTTTCGTTGACTGTAAAGAAGCATACGAACGTGATCGTAACGTACTGTACCAAATAATGCTTTGCTTTGGCATCCCAGCCAAATTAGTCTGTCTTACCAAAATGACAATGACGTCAACGACCTCCCAAGTTGGCATCCATAACCAACTCACCGATGCCTTTGACACAAATATCGGACTAAAACAGGGAAATGGGCTAGCCCCATTGCTATACAATTTGGCTCAGGAGTACGTCATAAGGAAGTCACCAGTTGATACACGAGGTACATTACTATACAAGTCGAGCCAAGTAGTAGCCTATGCGGACGACATCAACATTTTGTCACGGTCATTAACAACTACCAAAGAACTTTTGCTGAAACTCGAGTGCGAAGCAGAGTTATTAGGGCTACAAATCAATGAGAATAAAACAAAGTTCATGATGTAGTCGAGGAAAAATATCCCAAATGTCCAAAATACCACACTTGTCGAGTATAGTATCGAAAATGTGAGCGCATCTGTGTATTTAAGCGCCAAAATAACGAGGAACGAAAGAGACGAAACACGCCGAAGAATACAGCTCGCAAATAAAATATTTTATCCAGTTTTGACGATCTTGAAAACCAGCTGCATACACAGGAAAACAAAGCTCCAAGTATACAAACGAAGTTTCAAGTAAACAAATCGGTCATAAGACCTGTGTTATGCTATGGGTGTGAAACATGGACCCTAACCCAAGCATCCGCAAACATATTGAACGTCTTTTAGCGACGGGCCCTGAAGCAAATAATAGGATTTAAGATGGACGGGGACCAATGGCGAATTCGATACAATCATGGGATGTATGAAATTTTTGACGAGCCGGAGGTCTCAACGATTGTAAGACTGCGGAAGCTGCAATGGGCTGGCCACGTAAATCGTCTGGACGAACAATGGAGACGCAAAAAAGTATTCGTTGGGAGAACTGAAAGCCGGAGTCAGTGGGGAAACCGAAGAAACGCTGGTGTGACTCGGTTAACGAAAACAGTTCATCGCTACTCGGATTTTAAAAGTGGAGAACGCAGTCAACGGACCAAGACAATTGTAGTAATCGAGCAGTCACACAAGCCAACTGCCCGAAAACCGCATAACACTGTTGCGAAATTTCAACTGCAGATTTGAAAAATTCAGTTACACAAATTTAACTTTTTATAAATTTTAAAATTTGGAAAGAAAAATAAACAAAATTTAACTTCATTAATATAAATATAAGTTTATATTGTTTTTTTATTACATTAAACGTTAATTTTTTCTTTGCATTGATATTCGTTATAATATTTATCTTTTATCATGATTTAAATTTTCAATCTAGTATGAATTTTATTAACTTCTATCTGTAAATTGAAATTTTGGACATGGGAACACTGATTTAGTGCATCACATCCATGTATTGCATTGGCGAATGCAATCTAACTCAGCTGAGCTAGCAGCGGGTTTGGATTTACACGTGCGGCGGAGAAAATCATGCGGAGATTTGGACGGATTGAGGAGTCTGCTCGAGATTGCGCACCAGCGCGGACGCCGCGAGGAATGTATCGGTAAAAAAAGAGTATGGTTTTTAAATATTAGAATATGCAACGGAGAAAAAAAGACCGTGAAAGAAAAAGGCAGCGTCGGAAGCGCATGCGGGAGAAGATACGAGTGTAAGACTGACTATGCGTGCGCGAAGTTCCTTTGATTCATATGAGTATGGCGAGTTGTCCGTTCGCCGCGGTGGTTCGATATGATGATTGTAGTACATCTTTTCTGGGAATATAGTTTTCTGTTCTGATAGTTGGTAGTCCCATGTGTTATTGAATTCATTCAGAGAATTAAGTGTGAAAGTGCCGGAAAACTAAGAATCGCCGCGATAGTGTGACCTCTTTCCATTACTTGTGATTTTTCTAAATATCCTGATTGATTAAATTGCATTGCTTCATATGCGGAACTCATTTGATTGATGATTGTAATCGAGTCGGTATCATGGCTGTTTATCAGTGTGAGAAATTGATAAAGTTAAATTGCTGTCGATGATGTGGTTATGGATAGGGGTGGTGAACGCGCAAAATGAAAAAGGAAATGTCGCTCTAAGTTCTACGATGCAACAAAAAATAAAGAAAAACAAATGCAAGGGGGCACAATTAGTGGATCAAATTTGGTTAATTGCTCTTATATATAGGTCTTTTCTTCCCATCATATGCGATGATTCAGAGTTCTGTAACTCGTGGGATCGTTTGGTGGAGTAACCTTAAAAATTTGAATCGATATTTCCGTTGTTCTGTGGCTTGTGTTGGCGGCGATTCTAAATAGCATACTTGATTGTTATCAGTATCGTGATCGACTTGGTACTAGTGTGCCCTAGAAAGCGGTCAAATAGCGCCGATTGCTCAGGTGAATTGTGAAGGTGGATAAATTTGTAGAAGTGATTAACTGTGGATTACTTGATGGCTTAAGAAGATAATAGAACTGCTGATGTGTTATGCGGAAGAATCAATGAATTGTTCAACGATGTTAATGATGGTAGAAAGTTTGACGTCGACGAATTTGGATTTATCTTGATGAAGACTTCTAATCAGTGAATTGAGTAAGAATTTCAGTTTTAAAGAGCTTGCTGCTGAAAATGAATAAAGGAATTTTTTTATATCGAATAATTAGTCATGTTAAAATAAAAATTCATACCGCTAACTCGTACTCGCCCCCATCTGCGAGCGCTCGTTGAGGAGGATGGGTGAGTACCCGTTTGTTTTTATTATATTTATACATGTTAATGTTTATTTATATATAATCCTTTAAGTAATAGAGGAATTAAGTTTTAATTAGATCCATTTACAAAAGAAACAAAGGAATTATACAAGAGAACTCAACCCATTAGCTTTTCGAACATTATTTTTTTTTCAAATTTTGCATTGGACATTTATTTATGTCTTGTTTTTTCTACATTGCCTGAAGTTTTATCGGCCTTTGCCATTTTTTTTTTATTCGACAAGAAATCTTTTCAGCGAGTAGCTTGGTAATGTATTTGATATAATACGAGGATTTATGGAAAATAAAAGAAATGTCCGATTAAGCAGCAAACTCGGTCTTTCCTTTCTTCCAACCTAACCGAGTATGGGACCCGCAACGATGGCCGGCCTCTCCACTAAATGAGCTAACATCGGGCGCGCTCCTCCTTTTCTTTTCGCGTTATAGGGGCTCTTGCCCGAGTAGAGTGGCCTTCCACTCGCATGCCCTTTTACGGTATAGTGTTATGTGATTCCATCACATTATACTGTTACATGTACAAACAATTCTGCGAGCTACTGTCGCAATTGTTTTCACAACAATTAAGAACATCAAAAATTTACTCGAAATCACGAGAACCCACTAAGCATCAACATCTGAAAGTGAGTCACTGCTCCATTCATTTGCAGTCGCTCGAATGTTCCCGCGAATTCGCCAATGTACGAGAACTGGATTGAATGACTACAGACCCTATATAAAGGCGAGCTGAATAAATGGGGGATCATCATTCATTACAACCGCGATAGAAAACTGCGATACGCGAAGTACAGGCGATATTGATTGTTTGAGTGTGAAGTGATTTTAAGTAGACAATTGCGATAGAAATTTATGGACAAGTAGAAGGTTGAATTATAATAGTGAAAATTAAAGTTGTTAAATTGTTAGTGATGTGATTGTGCATTTTTGACAAATTAAATAAACTCTTTTAATTTAATTTAAAAGACATTGCGTTTCCACTTTCCCGGCACATTAAATTATTGGCCGCGAACCAAAAACACGCGACAATACTATAACATAAATTGGCCACGTTTATATTTCTCATTTGATGGAAAAATTCATGCAAATTATGTTTGTAGTAGTTTTTCACTCAAATGGGAAATATATGGCCACGTCTACATTTGGAACTTGATCCGGTTGGGAGGGTGCGAGGGGGCACCGACTCCACCTGGATACCCCACTCTTATTTGTGAGCCATAAGTATCTCGGTAACGACGAAGTCTGCGCTCAAGTCCGTTTGTTTTCTCCCGGCTCAGTTTGTTACTGGCTATAGACCATTCGACCCTAAGCAGGTTACCTCGGTCTCGACCCCAGTCGGTCCGCATTACATCGCTTCAATGCGTGAATGCGGAAAATATTTTTGTGGCGGGTCTTGTGCTGGGGAAAAAACCCCGCCCCCCGACACCGCAACGCTAGCCTGCCAGCGCATTCACGCGTCCCTAGACAAGGCTAAGCTCGGCGGATCTCACCACCCTCTTTCGCCGAGGCAGCAAACCATCGCTGCAGTCCTTTATGCACATTTATAATATACCTACTTCACTTCACAATTTGAGGCGCTATTTGTAGGAAGCGTAGGCTCAAGAGGAGCTGTAGTGATACTAAGAAGGTATTACCACTGCGATTTCGAATACCGCTTACTCGGAGATTGTTTGATATGCGGTTGCAATCAGAAGCGCTATTGTCTCTGTCTCTGTGACATTCGCTTTCGGTGAAGCTCCTTGCTGAAAGCGTCCCGATACTCAATAGTAATCGGTACTCATTAGTAATAGTCGCCTTGGCGAGGCCGCTCCCCTTATGTTACTCATCAATGGGATGACCACCGTCCCGTGAGCTGCAGCGTTATAAGCTCCTGCCCTGATTGGCTCGGAAAAACTCGTTTTCGAGTCTATAAATATGCACAGGTATTACACTGCTGGTTTGGATTCAATAGATGAATCTCCGATACTAATAGTCATTATTCTGGGGATTCTTTTCTTTGTCAGGAAGACCACTTTGGTTTGTCAGGAAGACAAATTTGGTTTTCTCTAGAGCAGCCATCCAGTCCCTGACTTGGCATACCTAGTCTGAATTTCGCATGTTCGACTGTGCATCCAGCAACGAATGCCACAACATCATCTGAATAGCCGATTAAGCGTGACTCATCTGGTCTCAAGCGTTGGAAGCCCGTCGCACGAAAGGAGTTTTACGAAAGTGAAGAGAAGTTTAAGAAAACCTGGATCCAGAAGAATTCGGTTACCTGAGACGGGCGGCCGGAGGAAGTGCATACAGTTGGCAGTAAGTGATATTTTTATCAAATCAAATGCTCTTCATTTTACAATTAGCGATTGCGATCATTTGAATTTTGGATATATAAAATATATTTCTCTTACCCATTAGCATTTATTTTTATTTGGAAGTCTTAGAATAAAGTTAGGGTAATGGTATTGGATGAAAATATATTCAGAGTGAGTGTGAATTAGTGTTATAAAGAGAAAATTTAACTCAACAAGACTTGGGATTTTTCTCCGTTCTGCTGTTTCTTATGAGTTTGTATGAATTTAATAAATTCGCAAAAGATGTAGACTTTGACCTGATCCAAGCTCGTTCGACGACTCGGGGACAGTTTCACTGGTGGACGAAAAACGTCGCCAACCACAGAGAGGTAATTTGACCATTCTAGCCGGCCAAAAGTCAAATTTATAGAACTAATTCTAGGTAAAAACGAACGGCTCATTATCGAAGGTAAGTAGTCCCTCTAAGCTCCGTTCGTGATCAGAGATCACCATCGTACGTGGTGGGCCAGCTTATTATCAGAGGTCGTTTAAAGTGTTAGTTGTGATTTGTTTGCTGAGTGAATGAAGTTATTCATAAAGTGTTTTGAATTTTGATATTGCGGAGTTAAAAACAACATATGAGTATGGATTTTGAAATATCATGTTTTAATATGTGTCATAAAAATTACTACCGCGACATTTATTTTTTTGCGCAATTGTAAGTTCATGTACTAATTTTATCATTTTTATCTAAAATTTTTATAAACTCTAAGGGTTTTGTAATACTGCTGGATTCGATAGGGTTGTCTCGCGTATACTAACATAAAGTAGACTATCTATACTTTTTAAGCTATCATTAATCAAGGGCCACCTCAGACCAACTTTTGATATATGGCTGTTCAAGGTCAAGCTGTCCAAAAAATTATTAAAATAAAATTTGATTAGGGATATGTTTTTTTTTATTTTGGATGCATCTGGCGGAGGAAAACTAACTCGTCTAGAAATATTTGATGTCATGAAGACTCAAAAGGACCCGGATATTAACGGGAAATCTGAATACACTGGAAATTATTTGAGTATGTTGGATTCTTATACAGAGGATGAGAGTAAGGAAATAAAACGCAAGTCTACGATTTTCAAGTCGGAAATCCAACGAAGATGGCTAGCAGTGAAATCAAGAGAAGCACTTTTTAAAAAAAATAATGAAAATTGGTTAAATGGAACGTTTGAAGTACCGAAAAAAAATTCGAAGCCTGGATGGCAACAGAAGTCTTTTGAAGATGCTAGCCTAAGGAGCAAGAGACGCAAAACTGAGGGGCTTCGGAAATCTGATAGTCCTAATAAAATTATTTATGCAGTGTAAATACGATTGAGGGCCACCGGACAGAGAGACGCATCAAATATCCTGAAGGAGATATCTGAAAATCAGGATCGTGTGCATGAATATGTGGAAGCTGTCAAGTGTTCGAAAACAACTCAGCAGCAGCAGCAGTCTCCTGAAGAAGCCCTAAAAATGTTTGTAAAAGACAATTTAACGGTGACCCAATACGAAATAGTTAGGCAAAAAGCTGGAAACCTTCCATGTTATTCCGAGCTACAAAAATATTTGTTATCCTCCAAAAGAATCACTTCAAGTATCTGAAGATTGTGCAGAAGTTGAGTTGAGCAAGCCGTAATCGGTCATACTGCAGAACGACTTTTGAGGCATTTGGAAGAAGTGTTGACTGCGCTGAAGGAGGAATAATGCAATACCCTTAATATGATTTGCTATGATGGATCGCAACAGTCACAATACAAACAAAAATTCTAGACAGTGCCACAGACTCCCACATTTTCCAGCTCGTTTGAATCTTTAAGTATAATGTATGGCACCAATAAGATTCTGTGGCAAAATCCAACTTCATCATCTCCGAACTACTGCCGACCTATTCGTATTAGATTTGTCAAAAAATCTACAGATGTAACGAATAAAGAAATTCAACATGTAGAAAATGCGGCAAATAACTTAAGGGCTACTACTTCAGTGACACTAGGTTCTAGAAACTATGAGGTAAAATGTAACATGCTGTTCACAATGGTGAATGGAAAAGTGCGTGATGCTGCACTAGGGACTAAATATTCCATGCGCTGCTACATCTGTGGCGCTACATCCAAAGAATGCAATAATATATCAGTACCAAGACCAGTCAAAAACGAAACTTTGAGATTCGGGCTATCCATTTTACATGCAAGGATTCGGCTTTATGAGCTCTGCAGCATATAGCGTATAAACTACTAATCAAACAAAATAAAATACGAATTCAAGATGAATTTAAAAGGAAATTGGGACTTAGGGTTGACTATTCTAAAGCCGGTTTTGGCAACTCTAATGATGGGAATACTAGCCGCAGATTCTTCGATGATTCTGAATTGGCGGTAGAAATGACCAAAATCGACGTAAGCCTTATCAAACGATTTAAAATCATTCTTGAATGCATATCGAGCGGTTTCAAAATCCATAAAGAGAAATTTGATGTTTTACGAAAGAAACGGCAGAACTAAACATAAAACTATATAAAACGCATCCTATGACTTCAACTTTACATACGATTTTAATTCATGGCTCAGAAGTAGTATAACATGCAATGCTGGCAGTAGGTCAGTTATCGGAGGAAGCAGCAGAAGCAAGAAATAAATATTTTCGTCAATATCGTCAAAATTTCGCAAGAAAGTTTAAAAGAAGCGACTGTAATACAAATGTGATTTTGAGATTGCTATTGACATCAGATCTCTTCATTTCAGCGGACAGAAAAATAAAAAAAAATAAAAAACCCTTCATGCCTGAAACCTTACTCGTAGAGCTATCAATTTGTGAGGATGAGAATTTAAGTGTATGAAATTAAAAGAATAAGAGTATCTACTTATGATGTATGTACATTTTTTATTTGCAATATAAGTAAGATTCTGTTATCATAAATAATTTAATTTTGTATATTTTAAGTTAATCCTATATATTGTATAATAACATTATATAGTCTTTTTGAGTTAAAAATTGTTTACCTTAAATTAAACCATATTTAAAGAAAGTTAATTATTTTCAATCGATTTCAAACCATAAATAGTTTTGGCCGGCTAGATTGACCAAATACCTCTCTGTTCGATGGAACGAATTGAGATCTAGGACCCGCGACCGCATTCAGCTCAAATTTTGGGGTAACAGGTCCCAAGAGCACTAACCTTAATCGAATGCATTGCTACTGCATTCGATTAAGGTTAGTACGGGTATTGGGAGTTTCAGGGGAATCATATTAGAACGTAAGTCACCTATTTTGTAAGTAAGTGTCAAAGATCGGAGCAGACACTCTAGGAAGGTAAAATGCCACAAAAAGGGTAGGCTTCTCCTGGTTTGGATGAAATTATCCCGGCTAGTATTCAGCAAAAATTAGAGAAAGATGTCTCGACTTGAAGCCACTTGTTCAGCCAGAATATTTAACATTTATGCTGGGAGACAAGAGTCGTCTCGAAAGGGTGGACGGTTTCACACGCTTTGCTGTTTATAAGGAAATATACTGTTTAATACTCTCTCTCAAGTTACATCCCTCATCCAACAACAAAAGCAGCATATGGTGGAAGCAATTGAACAACAATGCATATTCCATTCATCATCTATGGCGCGACAGCCCAGGCTGAACATTGTCCTCCAAGATTAATTTCCTCCAATCATCACGGTTCTGCGACCTCGTTCGCCAATAAATCACTTCCAGCAAGGATCTGCTGTCAACTTATATCGTGTCTTCCCACCGAGGCCTCACTCGGTCTTCCCGCTGGATGTTTAACTAATGCTCTGTCCATTAATGATCCTGGGTAGTTTCCTTCCATTCTTTCTACATGGTCCACCAATTGCACTTTGCGTAACTTTACGCAAGCACAGGTGGATTGTCAAATAATTTATATATCTGATCGTTGTAACGTAGTCTCCGCGCTGTTCCTTGTTTCACTGAGCTGTCGATTTTCCGGAGTACTTTGCGCTCAAATATGTCCAGTGGTCCGTGTTTCACTTTCATATAACAACACAGGGTTGACTAGTAATTTGTAAATACGGAGCTTATTTTGCCTGTGTACACCTCTGGACCTAAGAATGGGAAGTACGGAGTAATAGGTTTTGTTTGCCGGGTCCAAACTCGTCCTTTTCGGCGCCTTGTCTATTATTCACACTTTTAAGATTATTGTCTCCTACGGTCAAATTTTGTCGGACTGCAGTATTCTTCCTCGTTTGCGGAATGAATTTAGTTCTGGTTTCATTAACTCGTAAGCCAATTCGGTTTACTTTTGGTTCTACGCTCAGAAATGCTCAATTGGCATCTGAGAATGAACGTGCTATCATATTTACGTCATCAGCATATGCTGCCAATTGTGTGGACTTGAACATTAGTATGTTATACTAGAGGTTTCAGCTGATGTCTTCTCGATGACGTGTGGCAGCGCAATATTAAATGAGCGTTCGGACAAGTCTATCATCTTGTTTTAGGCCTGATTCCATTATAAAGCTGTCCGTTAGTTCCTCGTTTATCTTGGGACTCTGTGCTTAATATTGCTTTGGAATCCTTAAAAACCAGGTCGATATTTAAGCTACCGAGCTTAAGAGGGGGCGAACTCAACTAAACAGATGGTGGTTGGCGACGGGCCATATCGACTGTACCTAGCAATGCTTCTCAAAATCAGTACGGACAGGAACAACCGTTATAGCGTTAAAGAGTCGGGCATTAAGACGTGAGGGAGTTCAGACCTATTACCTTTCCTTCTTTTCAATTGAAAATAATAGTAAGACTGGTGTTTACGCATGAGGGCTCTATCCATAGTCAGTACGAGTATTTCTATGAAAGCTAGCAGCATATCTGACGGATAAATAGACAAAAAAGCAATCCATAAGGTAGTTCGATCCCTAGAAAAGTTTTTGTAATACAAAAAATTCACACTAGCAGCCATGTTAGACATCTAAGGGGCTATCAACTATGTTAGAGTGGGGAGAATCGGCAGAGCCTTAATTAATATATTTAATTTATAAGCGAGAAACCGATAAAAACGTCTGGAAATGGCACATACCAAAGGGGAGTAATATCATCCCTTCTTTGGATCCTGATTGTCGATGAAAACCCCAAAGAATAAGCTGCTGTATTCTTCGGCGATTGATAGTGGATGTTGACCACAATCTTGTGGTTTTATAATAGGCAGGTTCTCAAAAAATGTTCAAAAATTATTTCTAAACTTGTGTAATTTACAAACTACCATCGGATAGGTTGTAATGATCATCAAATTACTGTTGCATTAAAAGCTTCATAAAATCACGAACGAAAATTAGTTGATGGTAATTTTTAAAAAACACTATCATTACAATGACGTGCTATCTCAACCTAATATGGTACAGTAATTAAGCATGCATAAATTTTAAGTTTTACCATTAGCCATATGCATATTTACAGATCACAAAATTGCGAAATTCAACATTCACATTTCAAATGTATATCATTTATGTGCATATTTACCAATTTTTATCCGTTTAATTATATTATTGGACATAAATTAATTGAATCGGAACACAAAATTTAAAGCTTTTGATGAATTATTCAAAATGATGAGATTAAAAATATACCATTAAAAATAATGAAGAAAAAGAATACAATGAAACATTGAACCTTATGATTTGCTCGTTTAAACGTAACTTTAATTGCAATAATGTGTGTTAGTGGATTGCTGCTTTTTAAATTTAACATACTCATTACAGAAACTTTTGATAAGTACAATTTATCCTTATTAAATTAATTTTCTATAGCAAAAAGCATTCGATTGATTGCAAGCAATGAATTCAACTGTTGTAGTGTTTGAAAGCATTAAAATATGTTTAAAGCTGCTTTAATTAATGCAGAATGCTTTTATTATTTTTAAATTCTGTACAAAACAAAAATTATAAAAGTGAATTAAAATTATGAATATTTAAAAAAATGTAGTCTTACCATATATGTTGCGAGTTTACTCTCGGAAGGTATACCGCCATTTGCTGTTGGATAAAATAGAGGGTCCATAGCGGCCGTATCTGGAATAGAAAAGTCAATTTTATAAAATCTGGGCGCTAAACATTTCGAAACTAAAATAAGAAGGCTTGCATTTAAAATGTAGTGAACCTTGCCCACTGAAACCCACTCATTGAAATATTTAAGGGTCAAACATTTTACTAAATTGATATTTCATTGAATTATTAAGACATTGCCAAAATAAGGAGCTAGAAGAAATATATCACTACATAACTGTACCTTTGGATAAATATATTCACAGGGATCATCGCATATAGGAGAGATAATTTACATTTTAAGGCTTTGTAATAAACTCCTCTGAAAAAAAAATATATTTAAGTGATGTCAACCGCGAATCTGAATTTGCAGTTTCACTGGTGCAACAAACGAAAAAAAACAGTTGAAGTAATTTCATTGAATATTTGGTATGTACAGGATTGAATTTAAAACAAGAAATTAAAAAAAAAACTCATGCCTTGCATTTTCTTTATGCAAAGTAAAGTTGGAAAAAATAAGTATGCAGGCAAAGAGAATTGATAAATTGAAATCAAATTTCATTGTACTTGGCTTGCAATAAATAGCTCGCCACAGCATGATCAATTATGCTTAGTCGACATGAAGTTGAGGGAACTTCATGAGGATTTTTCAAACAGTCTTCGGGGATTTTGAAATAAGTTGAGATTCAATCAAAATATCTGAAATATGTTTGAGTAACCTAGGCGTTTTAAAACTGCACGCAAGCAAAAGCGCATTTTAATTTTCATGCTACACTTTGGGTGATATCCCAAAGGTATATTGAGCTCACTTTTCATAAGAATTGAATAGTACTTAGGTGGGGGAGCCTGCGATACTGTTAGTTTGTATTTGAATATGCTCATTCTCAGATTACGTCTTCAACCACATACTTGAAATACTGACAGAGTGAAAGTACTTTGATATTAAAATATGGTATTTAATCGAAATGTTTTTGTATATTAAATTTGAATTTTTATCAATGGAGATCCAACGACCATTAAGTGAAAGCATCCAAATAAAGAATGGGTAGTTCGCGTGGTGTAGTGTTTAGAGCGCTCACCCCATAAGCCAAAGGTCCCTAGTTCGAATCCAGTTGGTGAAAACGAGATTTGTTTCGAGTGATTCTTCGAACGGACTATATAAACTCGCTCAGTTATGATATGCGCTGGTTTAAAATCAGAATGTATCGCGTATAAGCGTATCACCTCGAGCGGCGAAACATACGATCAAGATCATGAGATACTCTATCTCCAAGCGAAGGCCCGAAAGGGGCTGTAGTGCTAAAAAGTAAATAAATAATGGTTCTTTAGATTAGCCGAAGAACAAATAAAAGAGTCGTATTATATATGTGAATCTAATTTATCTATGTCTTCCACGTTACACGTTTGTCACTCTACTGTCAGTGATTACCCATTGTTTCCTGTTTTACTTGCCGGCATGGCCAGGTGGTACCGTACTTAGTTGATAGCTCGGCCTCTCCTGATATGGAATCGTCCGAATTTCTTCGTCCTTCCCATCGTTGTTATCTTCATCACCACGGTTTCATTTTATCACTAAAGTGAACAGAGCTGTACCTTCGCGATCGTCATTCAATACCTTAGAGATGATATATGGGTTTGGATATTTGGATTCCAGTTTTAGCGACTCACCAGTTGTACTGAGAGCGTTCCCTATAAAGACGAGAACTACTTACACATATATGTGGGGCTCTTTATGTTTTTGATCAAAGCGTTCTTTCCATCGTCTTCGTTCAGTTATTATACCTGTATTGTCCCTAGCCTCTTGTCGAATCTCGGTGATCGTCGGTAACAACGATATGAAAATTTCCCCGACGGCTCCTAGGAAACGATCCTGGATGATCGATGTGAAGTATCCTGAATGGAATGGGATGGATCCGTTCGTAAACTAGACGTCTTTCACTCTTTCCAGCAGGACATTTGTTATAACGCACTATATGCAAGAAAGGATGTTCCATTTTATGTAGCGGAGCAAACGAGGAAACTAAAAATGCTTCTCGAGCCGATTGACAGTCTTCTCTCGATTCCGAAATGTCTTGTATCATCATGGCAATTTTTAACCTTCCAAACTATAGATTTTGGTACCACCAACTTAGTATTGTACCCTCACCGAAACGTTGCATCAATCGGCACTTCTTTGTTGCGTAGTTCTATTTAAGTTGGGCGGATTGTTCAGATCTCTTATTAAAGTGATAACTTCAATGATTTCTTTCAGAGCCCGATCCTGACGTTGCATTCCAATCGTCTTGATCAGCCTCTACTATGAGGATTTTGTCTGTTACGGTGATTGGTTCACAAGATTCCTCGTTAGGCTGTTCACTTAGCGCGTCGACATATTGCATCTTCACTTCTGCTGGATTGTAATTCCCGGCTTTATTCTTTCTTCGCTAACTCGATGTTCGAAAAATGTCTCTTCGTTCGCGAAAAATGTACATTTTGACGTTCGAAGGGTAGGACGAGCTTCTCTTAAAAATGTTCATTCCCTCAGTGATAGTCCAACTGGCAATTATGACCTCGTCTATGTAACTAATTACAATATTTTGCGTTGATGAGCCCAAATGGTATCATATTGTATTCGAAGTGGGCGTTATGGGTAACAAATATAGCATACGGCTGCCCACCTCTAGAAGAATCTGTTAGTATCCGGAGAAGAGATCAAGTGTCGTAAAATATTCGTTTCCGGAAATCTGCGATAGTCACTCCTCCACTGTTGGCATCCGGTAGGATTTCTTTTCGGTAAGGAAATTGAGTGCCCTGTAATCGACGCAAAGTCGATCTCCTCTATTTTGTATCTCCACCAATACGATTGGTGATGAATATACAGACGTACTTGGACGGATATTATTCGTTAATAGTTCTTTGATGATTCTTCTGCCCTTTCTCCTTTTGCCAGACGTATCCGATTACGGTCGGGAATGAACTGGACTATTCGACTTTAGTTTGTTATTCATAGATTGCGTTTTGGGTCTACCCATCTCTATGATGTTCTCTACGAAACAGTGACGGAAGACAAGCATCATTTTCGAAAATTCTGCCTTTTCTTGCATTGAAAGATTGTTTGCGGAGTTCGCAACTGAGGTGGTCGATGCACAATTGAGCATTCGTGTGACTCTATGGTCACTCGATGTAAGTCTTTGTACAAGGTGTCCATCTCATGGACAGTATTGGGGATAACAGAGTTCGACGTCGGTCGTTAAATTGTCAATCTCTAACCTAGTTTGCATTTTCTCCACTTAATCGAAATTACCACCCTTTCAGAGTTTTGGCTGACATTCTATTGAATTTGACGCCTTTGATTGACGTACCAGTGATTTGCTGCTGCCAGGATCAATAAAAGCGTGTACATTTTTCCATTCATGGAAATATTTTTAGTTATCCTTTTTGGCGATGACTTTGATACCTTCATTTGGATTTCATTATCAATTCCGGAATCGGATTAACGGGCGCGACATGCTTCACCAGTGCCCAACCTTTTGGCAACTCAACATCGTGTTCGTCGTTGTGACACAGGGCAATTAATGGAAACATGACCCGTCTTCCTACAGTTGTAGCAAGTTATCGCTCGGGCTTTAAATTTCTTGTTGTTAGGCAACTCATGCTCTGTTTTCTCGATAGCTCTTTGTGACTTTTGGTGTCCATATGCAGATTGACTGTTTCCTGGCGTGTCAATTCGTTTTATACGATAGCGATCCGATAAGTACTTAGCCTACAAAAGAAAAACGAACATTTTGGAAAAGTAGCGATTTAATTCTCAATACAATCTCTGCTTAGCGATACACTTGCCCCAGCGATACTCCAACTTCTTTGACTCGTCTGAAAAATACTTTTTCTCGAGGTCTGCAAAGTAGGCCACCTGGGTGGAGATGATCTCATTCGATTCAAATTTCTGCCTGGCGAGTGATTTTTTCAAGTTCGGAAACAAAAAGAAGTTACACGGGGCAAATCTGGAGAAGTAGGTGGATGAGATAGCAATTCATAGCCCAATTCGACTAATTGGACCATGGCGACAGCGGAGTTGTAAGCCGGTGCGTTGCACACGTTGACTAATCCCTCGTGTAATTTCGGCGGTATGTGAATCATCGCCTCACAGAACGTCCAGAAATGCTCACACAATTAGTCGGCGAATTTCCGGATAATTTCGATGGTGGAGTGATCCCGTGTGGATGCGTTGAAGCGAATGTATATGTATTATGTGACGGGACATACACAGTAGGAGATGACGTGAGCACGTATGCAGATGATATCGGAGGTAACTAATATGTAGAAGATGGCGAAAAAGTCGTGCCTGCATGTATAGTCACTGGCGAAATTCCGGCAATCAACGGTGGCGGGGTATGTGATATCAATCCTAAGCTAACTGTGTCGAGACCGACAGACCCAACGATTTTGTGCATATATACCCGTTCGAGTCTGACTGCGGTACACACGGCGTGATCGTTGGCAAAGCAGATTTCATCGAATCGAAAAGAACCAGCGTTAGTCATTTTCGATTGACTTGTTTAGAGTATGTTCTGGCGACTCTATCGGTCCGATATATATTCGGATAGCACGTTAAGCAATTTCGCCACGGAATCGTTGAACATCACAATCATCCTCCCAAGGGTATTTCACCCGCACTAACTGATTGCGATAAACGAGCATCAAGCGCTGCTTTGCTGCCCATGTTTTAGGTCCACATTTTTGTAACTTGTGTTTTACCACAGGGGCATTTAGTTTGTATATTCACTTTAAACGGGAACACTACAGTACAACAATTTTTTCCCACATTTTTAGGGTCTTGTAAAATAATTTTACAAAACCCTACTAGTTTCGCGACCGTGTGTCACTGCACTTTTTCTCGCAAGCTACATAAGCTAGAAACATCAAATTTTGTATGCAGGTGTAAAGTGGTGCTCTCTTCAAAGTTCACCTACAAAAAATATTATCAGGTATTTAAGGGGGGGTCTCCTCATATAGGGGAGAGGCCCCGAAAGAAAAATTTCTTCAAAGGTAGCCGATATGGGTATCAAATGAAAGGTCTTGATGAGAACTTTTCAAAACAGGTATTAATTTGATACTTTTTGCTTCGAGGGTTGCGCAGGGAGGGGAAAAAAAAGGAAAAATTTGTGTCCCCCCCTCGCGATTGGACACCTGTGATCCGGAAAATCTGAAAAAAATTATGGTGGTAGGTGTTCATGAGTACAACAACAGCAAATACATCTGAAGTCGAAATTCACTCAACTTTGTTAAAAATAGTATGATATTCGAATTTCACATTTTTCCCAATAAAATCGCATTGGCACCCTTAAACTGAACGAAATTTGACATTTGCGTAGTCCTACTAAAGGTTTTTAAATTTTGCAAGTTTGATGAAAATCAAATGAAATACACGGAAGTTATAGCCGTTTGAAATTTCTCCAATTACAACAACAATAACACATGATTTTGGTATTTTGTGGACTTTCCATCGAAACATCACTGTAGTTTTGACTTGATCTTCTTGAAATTTTCAAATAAGGTCAATAACATTAATATTTTTGAGAATTCATGATTTGAGTGATTTTTGTCGGTTTGCAACAAAATGGCGACCGTTGAAAGTAGAAAAACAACGGATTTTCCTTTGAACGTGCACATCTCTTTGACATATTTCTTGACGTTATTCATTGCTGGTGACTGCATTTCTGAGAAGTTGGGTACAAAACCTTTCTGACACGAGCGAAGGTCTGTTTACCCAACTTGTTTTTTATTTGCTTAAACAATAGTTTAGACTCTTCTAAATATAAATTGCAACACAAGAATTTATATCTTGCTTGATTTTATCATTAAAATGTCGATTTATAACAGCTTGTCACGGTTAATTTCCGTGCGTTTCTAAGAATGGCGGTCTTAGCGGGAAAAATATTCATCACAGGCGTTTGTCAACGGTTTTTATTGATTTAGCAGATAGACTTCTGGATTTTTGATGAAAAGGCATTTTTTCACTATCTTTAATAAAAAAAAACTCTTCCATCTTTATTTGCTGTTGGGGGTCGCATTCTGATTTCAGTTGTGCCTCAGACGTTCCACTGTTCACTCAGTTTACATTTTGCGTAGAATTTAAAAAGAAATCATGAACTGAGTAATAAACGCTCAAGTAAGAGTCCAGCTTTACGCTAGACGTGCGTCGAAAAAAAGCGATCTTTGAATCGATACGAAACTGAATCTTCGACTGGAAAGTTTAGTTCATCGGCTAAAAGGTTAAAAATGTCTGAAGATAATTATGGAGTTGATGTAGATCAAATATTTAAATTATCGTTTGATAAACTTTTACACTGTTTTTTTTTTTTTGGCAATTTCATTTGCCCTTGTATGTCGAAATATGTGGAGTTTACCGAATCGAGCGTGCGTGGTCTTGGTTTTAAAGTTGTTATAAAGTGCGCCGAATGTGAAGAAACGATCATTTCAAGCTGTCCAATGATTCGCAACGCTTTTGAAATCAATTCCCGAGAGGTTTTTGCAATGCGTTTATTGGGTATCGGTTTGAATGGGTTGGAAAAATTCTTTGCATTTATGAACCTGCCGCGTCCCATTTACCAAAAATGTTACGATGAAATCGTCCGAAAAATTTACCTTGCAACTTTAAGCATCCGTGAAAAATCTACAAGAAATGCGGCCCAAGAAGAAAAATCCCCGTTGGCAGCACCAGCCAGAAAGGTAAATTTCTCGTATGTAGCGTAAAGTTTCGAAAAAGAATTTGGCTTGCCTACTACTAAACTTTTTTCTGCAATTTTCGTAGTACCACATGGGTATTTATTAACATAAAAAAAATCTTGTCACGTTCGTTTTTAGATACCTTTTATCGAGGCGCAAATATTTTGCTAATTAAATTGAGTTGCACGCGTATGGATTACATATTGAAAATCGCCGGATCATAAATTGTTGTAAACATATAAATACCGGTTTTGCCCTTCTCGCATTTGCTGTTTACACAGTTCACAGTGGTAACCACACAAAAGTTTAAATAGTTCGAATAGTTAATTTCAAAAGATTTCCATAGAAGTTTAATCAGCACTTGCGTTGCACTTAATATATACATTTTCAATTTTTTTCTGAACTGTGAGGGCCGTCATTTCGATTTTTATTGAAATCGGCTGCTAAAAATATTAAGCTGTAAATTTTCGACTGTATTATTTGTCATTCGATTTGCATAATTAAATTAAATTAACTTGCCTTAATAACTTATAATTTCAAGTTTCAACGGAATCTGTTGAGAATCTTGGCTGCTACAGAAATAAAAAAAATTGTATGCCACCCCCTTGTATGGGGAGACCCGCCTGTATGGGGAGACCCCCCTTAAATCCCTAAAAATATTTTCTTGCACTGCAAATTTCAAGAGGCACCACTTTTGACCTACGTAGAAAATTTCCTCATTCTAGCTCATGCGGTTTGCGAGAAAACTTGTTATGACGCACGAACAAACGGTCGGACGGACGGACAGACAGGCAAGTCACGATTTTATAATTATTTAGGGTATTGTTAAAAATATTTTACAATATCTTAAAAATGATCTGGTTTATAAGTTCTTTCAAGTAAAGTCATTTAAAGCGTTTCCATGAGAAAAATATTCATTATTTCAGTTGGTACTAAAATAGCGAATTGCGCTTGCCTTCAGACCTTTGGGGGCCGCAATTTTGAATGCATGCATTTGATTTTGGATTATTTTAAATCTTTGTATGCTAGGACCTCATCAATCAATGTACTATCTCGTTCAAATAGGACTTTCACTCTAGACAGGGCAAAATAATTCAATTTTTAAAGAAAATTGCAGCTAAAAATATTAGGCTTTAAATTTTCGACTTTTTTATTTTTCATTCAATTTTAATAATTTCCTGCAAAATACAAGAACATAGTACAGAGATTCATAATCTCAAGTTTCATCAAAATCCGTTGGAAAATGTGACCGCTAGAGGGCCACAAAAACATGAAAAAAAAACGCATATTTAAACGGCCGCCATTTTGAAATTTGCAAATGCATGATCACCAAAATATCAAAGACTGTAGGTCCAAGTAATGTCTATCTTGAAACCAAGTTTCATATATGTCGGATCAAAATTGCGACTTTTAAAGGCCTTTGAAATTTTGACCTTCAACTGGCCGCCATTTTGTTTTTTGCAACCTGACCTCCAGTTCTTTTACGTAATTCTTTAAATACTCATAATTTCTATCAAATTGTCGAATTTCATGAAAATTTGTTGAAAGCTTTGACCACTATTACAACAACAAAATTTTGCACGTTTTTTGACCTTTGAGCGGCCGCCATTTTGTTTCTGCCGTACCGACTTTGGATTTTTTATTGTGAGATTCATCATATACATCAATGAACCCTTGTACCAAATTTCATCCAAATCGGAGCTATACTTTGGTCAGAACAGAAATCGCGACTTTTCGTCTAAAATGGCCGCCATTTTGTTTTTGCTCGGCCGATATAGCTGGTTCACGAACTTAACCGAGATAATAACCCAATACAACTTTCCTCAAAATTTGGTGAAAATCGAAGCAAAATTGCAACCTCTAGCGTGGTCACAAATTTCGTTATATCCCATATATATATATATATATATATATATATATATATATATATATATATATATATATATATATATATATAAATATATATATATATATATATATATATATATATATATATATATATACATATATATATATATATATATATATATATATATATATATATATATATATATATATATATATATATATGATGCTCTCCGCAATAGGTAAATTTCTCTCGAGAAATTTACCTAAAACTAAAAACTGTAGAAGAAAAGAATACAACTGGCGTTACTGTGTCTGGAGATGTCTAATAGAGGAAACGAGGGTTCACATCTCTATTTGGAGTGATAACGCTCATTGGACGGTACACAGGAAAAGTATTAGATGTTATAGTTAAATCTAAGTTTTGCAAGGTTTGCGAGGTTTGGGAGAAGTGGCAAGGGACCGAAGAATACAACAAATGAAAAGAATCACATCGTGCAGAGTGCCTTTCAGGCCATGACGATTCCTCTGGAAAAATGAAAATGGACGGAGTTTTTGAAATGTTTTCGCGATCTAAACTTCATGGTCTTCAGTACAGATACATGGTCTTCAGTACCTACAGTTACATCGGTGATGGAGATTCCAAAACTTACAAAGTTATCGTAGATGCCAAACCGTACAAAAATGTTGCGGTCATAAAAAAAGAATGTATCGATCACGTGCAGAAAAGAATGGGTACTCGTCTTCGAAATGTGAAGAAGACGGTAAAAGGCTTAGGTGGCCGTGGCAAGCTGACAGGAAAAATAATCGATGAACTGTCCATTTACTATGGATTAGACATTCGTCGGAATCATCACTCGGTCGAAAAAAATTCGGAAAAAAATCTGGGCTACATTTTACTATAAAATATCGACAGATTCCAAACCACAACACAACGATTGTCCCGAGGGAGATGACTCTTGGTGTTCCTGATAGAAAGCAAGCATTTCGAATTCATTGGGTGATTATACTCATAAGCCAGCTATGAATTCAGATGTTTCAAGGCTATAAAGCCCAGCTACGAGGATTTGAGTCGCGACGATTTGCTCACCCGCTGTATATGTGGTTTTACTCAAAACAACGAGTCATTCAAAGCGCGTATTTGGTCCATGGCACCGAAAACAGTTTGGAGTGGTAAAACTGTACTTGACATTGCAACCGATATTGCTGGAATTAACAATAGGAATGCATTGTTTCTCTTTTTGTGACAAAGCCGACACTCAACGCGTAGCTGCAGCCGAACGCTCGATGATCGACGCCACCGAAAATGCACGAAAAACATCTTTATCGAACCGTAAAGAGCAAGATGACGCAAATTTGATAGCAGAAGGGCCACAGTATGGCGCTGGTATGGCTAAGGTAAATCATCGAGTTAGTTGGTAGTAAATCATCGAGTCGCTTAGTTACAAGTAAAATATTCTCACCGGAAACTAAACGCGTTTTTATCGAAACCACTTTTTACTACCTTACTGGAAGGATTACTCAAAAACTACTCGGCCGATTTTCATAAAAATTATACTCAATGTTGCTTGGATGTATTTCTATGGATAACCGTAGCCTTTTTGTCGCATCTTAAAAAATTAGTTTGTTATCAACAAAAATAACACGGCCGAAAATATTGATTTTTAATTAACGATTTGCCATTTTAATAAAAAAACAAGTTGGGTAAGCAGACCTAAGCTCATGTCAGAAGGGTTTTGTATTCAATTTACAAAATGCAGTCACCAGATCGAATCAATTCAAGAAACATGTCAAAGACGATTTTATTGGAGAAAATATGAAATACGAAGATCATACTATTATTAACAAAGTTGAACGAATTTCGACTTCTGAGGTTTTTGGTATTGTTATACTCATAAATATCTCCCTTGGTAATTATTTCTAGAGATGGGTCAACTCGATTTAACAAACCGAGTTAACTCGAGTTGCACTTAAGTCGAGTCAACTCGAGTTAGGCTACTTCCAACTCGAGTTGTGTTTCTTAGTCGTCGCTCTAACTCTGGGTAAATTCGTAGCATATGATTTGTGACCAAGACAGCTCGAGTTGCGGTTAAATCGAGTCAACTCGTGTTAGGCTATTTCCAACTCGAGTTGTATTTCTAAGTCATCGCTCTGCACTTTGGCCAAATTCGTTGCATATGATTTAGGACCAAGACAGCTCGAGTTGCAGTTAAATCGAGTCAACCCGTGTTAGGCTATTTCTAACTCGAGTTGTGTTTACGTTATCGTTCTGGCTTTTGGGAAGAAGTCGTTGCATGTAATTTTTGCTTTGTTTAATGCGCGTTCGTACCCAGCGAAAAAATTTGAAGCGCTTCCTAAAGAACCACGTTTGAAGCACTCCGTTCCTATTTAGAATATGAAATATCTTTAATTTATTTTGGGTTAGTGTACTTCTGAGTACTATCCAGGATTTAACAATATCTACTAACTGATGTAGATATTGTTAAATCCTGGAGGTTCGTAAGAATGTACTTTTTGATGCTATTCTTATTTATGTAAAAAACTAATTCTTACTTAGAATTAACTACTTTTTTTAAAATTTTACTTTGAATATGTATACTGTTAAACTCCTACCTATTGCGGAGTAATAATGAATTAATAGATAGTTTATTTTTTCTTAAACTTGAAAAGACTGATTACTGGATTAAGTATAAAACCTATTGTGTCTCAAGACTTTGACCGTATAGCTTGTAATTGAATGTCAAGTAAAATTAACTCTTCTGAATCATAGTTTGTTTTATTTTTTACCTACGGCAATAACTATTTTGTTAATCATTGCCTAGTGTAACACAAAACACACAACAAAAGAGAGAGTGTTGAACTCATCATTACACTATCCATCCTACCCACTACCCAAACACAAACATCCATTCAACTTAAACCGATTTTCCAACCACGCAAGGATTAGATTTTTCCTATTTATATCGGTTTGGCTAACTTCTTGAACTCGGTTGGGGCAAATTTTATCTCGGTTAATTCGATTTGGTGTAAACCCGAGCTCACCCATCACTACATTCTTTCTAACTCGATTTAGTCAACTCGGTTTGAACTCGGGTTAGCTAAATTGTAACCCGAGTTAACTCGATTTAACTTAAACCCGAGTTCGCCCATCACTAATTATTTCAGATGTCCATCCGCGACGGAGGAAACACATTTTTCATGTATTTCCCCCCTGTGCCCCCACTGAAGCAAAAACTGACAGTTTAACAACTGTTTTGAAAAGCTCCCATGAAAAATTTTATTTCATACTCATATCGGCTACGTTTGATGAATTTTTTTTTTTTTCAGGGGCCAGTCTCATGTACTGTTATCATCGATTAATGGCCAATTTTTTCGAATCCTAGAATGGTTACAAAACCCTTTTGCTAGGAGCTCTCTCCCACCTCCTTGACTTGTTTCACTTATGAGCATTAATTGTAGGTACTCATCTTCAGTCATTCATTAAATTGAACCAAGTGTTCAAAGCATGCACCTTAAACGTTGAAGTTGGGAAAAAATAACTCAAAATTATTCAATCTTCGCATTTAAAACAGCCACTATTTTGTTTTACGATTACTGATACCACTAGCTGCACCGATTCTCAAAGATATACATGACACCTATCATTCCTGAAATTTTCATGCAAATCTTAGCAAAACTGTAGTGTCTGAGTCGGTAAAAAGCGCATGTTGTTCCATAGCCATATGTTGCCATAGTAATAAATGCAGCGCATATTGTTCCATAGTAATACAGGAAAATTCAAACCACTATAACATCGCTAAATCAATCTTTATGAAACTTTCAGGATAGATCAATCTTATAAATAGACATTTACGTACTAAATTTAATTGAATTTAAGGGTACCGTTAAGATTTTATTCAAGAAAACATAAAATCGATAAATCATACTATTACTAACAAAGTTGAGTGAATTGCGACTTCTCACGTATTTGTGTTGTTGTACTCACCAAGGCCTACATTCCTGATTTTTTTCAGATTTTTCGGATCACAGGTGTCCAATCGCGAGGGGGGGGGGGGGGACACAAATTTTTCGTGTATTTCCCCTCCCTGTGCACCCCTCGAAGCAAATTTTGCCAAACTAGGACCTGTTTTGAAAAGTTTTCATCAAGACCTTTCATTTGATACCCATATCGGCTATCTTCAATGAAATTTTTTTTTTGGGGGGTCACTCTCCTATATGGGAAGACCCCCTTAAATACCTTACAAATTTTTTTTTGTAGTTGAACTTTGAAGAGATCACCGCTTTACACCTACACACAAAATTTGATGTTTCTAGCTTAAGTAGATTCCGAGAAAAACTGCTGTGACACACGGACGGACGGACGGACGGACAGACGGACAGACTGGTCGCGAAACTAGTAGGGTTTTCTAAAATTATTTTACAAAACCCTAAAAACGATATCGCGAAAACAGTACGGTGTTCTCTAAATAATAAGTAAACAAAAAAGAAAAAATATATATCTTTAAACTTTATGTTACAGATTTTTCGAGAAAAACTTCCAGTAGTAGGACCCCCTCCACAAAAAACATGAAATGAAAAAATGCTGCTACATCGTCATTTTTGAACAAAACATTTTTACAAAAACTCACTCTTTTCTGTGTTATTTATATATAAACGTAGAAAAAAAAAAAAAAAACAAAATGGTGTAACTTATTTAGTCTTTCTAAAATATACATCTAAAGTCGAGCTTCATTTTCGTAGAGTTACTGTAGTGTTCCCCCTCTAAATGGGTCCCACCTCTGAGTTGCCAGATTAGACGAAGATTACCAAATAAAATAATCGTATTATTTGTATGGATCTTATTTATTCGATGTCTTCCTTGTTACACGTCTATCACTCCACTGCCAGCGACTATCCACTGTTTTACTCACCGGCATTACCATTGTACAGGGTTATCCATTTCGTGGTTGGGAAAGTATAACCCTGCCATTTGACATCTGTCAGAATTAAAGGTCATCAAAAGCATGTTTTTTTTAGTTGAAGGTTTGCCGTTTGGAAATATGGATCGTTTAACAGTCGAAAAACGCGTTAAAATTATTAAACTTTATTATAACAATGGTGATTCTGCTGTATTCACATTTAGGGCTTTACGAGCCGATTACGGTCGACATAATCGACCTACACAGCAAACAATTTCGAGCACAGTGAGAAAATTTGCAGAGGCTATTGATATTACAAGGCTTGTGCATCGTCGCAACATTCGTTCTGCTGAAAATATCGCTGTCGTTGCTCAAAGTGTGGAGGAAGACCCGAATTTGTCGATTCCTCGACGTGCTCAACATTTGGGCTTGTCTTACGGCTCATTGTGGCGGATTTTGCATTTGGATTTGCATCTTCATCCGTATAAAATCCAACTCACTTAAAAACTTAAGCCTCAAGACCATACACAACGCAGAATGTATGCGAATTGGGTGATTGAACAACAAGCCATTGATAACGATTTTTCGAACAAAATTTTTTTAGCAATGAGGCTCATTTTTCGCTCAGTTGTTACGTAAATAAACAGAATTGCCGCATATGGGGCTCTCAAAACCCTCAGATGATCGCAGAAAGGCCTTTGCATCCTGAAAAAGTGACCGTTTGGTATGCATTATGGTCTGGTGGTGGACGGATGTTGACCGATTATTTTTGGAGAGAAATTGAAGATTATGATCTGGAGAACATATGGTTCCAACAGGACGGAGCCACAAGCCACACAACACAGGTTAATTGAACACTTTTGCAAGATAAATTTCCAGGACGCGTAATTTCGAGATTGAGTGATGTCAATTGTCCGGCTATGCGAATGATCGTGTTTACGCGAACAATCCTCAAAATCTTGAGCAATTGAAAACCAATATTCGTGAAGTTATGGCCGAGATATTGCCGGAAATGTGCCGAAAAGTCATCGAAAATTACCTCAAAAGGATTGAGGCCTGTAAGAGGTCCCGTGGAGGACATTTGAACGATGTTGTATTTCACGTATAATGGCAAGGTTCAATCTTTATACTGAATTAAAATATTAGTTTTCATCTGAATATTTTATGTGTTTTCTTTAGCTTTACTTTCCCAAGCGTAAAATGGATAACCCTATCTGGATTTGACAGTTCATGCTTCACTGATCATTAGACTTTATATCATCAACATAGAAGCATATTGTATCTTTAATTACTCCAGTCATCCATGTTGTTGTCTCAACTACATCGCTCAAACCCCTATTGATGCTAAATTAATTCCGCGATGAGATTCGCTGTATTCAACATGGCGGTGCGATTAAGATAACATCGTTGCGGTTGATGACAACTTTTTTTCCAGTATATCTATGGGTCTGAAGGATGCTTGGTTAAAATAGTCATATTTAAGGTTAGTTAGGCTTTGTCTTAATCATACAAAAATGCCTCAACTACAGTGCTCATATCCGTACGAGTCTTGAATGAATTTCGTGGTCGTATGAATGCAATTAAGCCTCGTTTTTCATCTCACAAATATAATCACAGGTTTGATGTAGCAAGGATAATTTATGGATGGAACATCTCAAAATATACTGAGCTTCAGCCATATAAATTCTTGGTAATTTTTTTTTCGGTTAAAATACATTTTTATGAGTATGCTCATATGAACGAAATAAATATTTAAACAAATGTATCTTTCGCGAATCTCATAGTTATGATGCAGAAGACCGTAACTGTATCGCCCCTGGTTCAAGCTCACGAAAAATAAATAGCAAATATAATCGTCGTAATGCACTTCACATTGCAAATATTTTTGCGTAAAGATCACAAGACGCACCGGTCCATGTTGCAACTACCGTGCCACTAGTAATATATTTTCTGTAAACTGTTGATTCGCGCCTGCATTATGCAAGGCTAATAGTCTTTATTAAACATATTTATGGGGTATTAAATGGATGGTTGTTAAAAAATGTATGGCTTATTTATTTCTCTTATAGTCATTATTTGTCTCAAGTTTGCTTTGACGTAAAATTCTTCAATAAACTTTGGCGAAAAACAATGCAATATTATTGAACTAAAATAACTGGTTTCATGCAGTTTTTGTGTAGTTTTTCAGTTGCTCAACAATTTAAATATATTAAAGCCCCCGTGTTAAAGTACTAAGCGATCAATACACACATCGCATACTTAAATATAAAATCGTCTGATTTCTTGGGCCTCTGTCTCCTTCCAAAGCAATTAATATTTACACACAGTAGCGTCTTGCGTATAACTTTATTTTTCGTAGTTTACAATTTAATCAAATACCTACGTCTCCTCCGACATTGTTGTTATTTTGCATGCAAATCAGTTTTGTTCTATCTCTTTTTCAAATATTTTTGTTTGCATGCTTTTCGTGCTCTTATCATACTACGCAAATTATATTCACACCAGTTATGTGACCGATTACGTAAACTTCGCGAGTTGAAGTGAGAGAAGAAAAATAAAAACATGAGTAGAAGGAACAGAAAAGAAATGATGTCTCCAAACAAAACAAGACCAAGTGCGTATACATAACTTGGTATTAGTTATATCGGGTTTGGTTCATATATTTATAGTGATGATAATAAATTGGATATAAATTTTGTTGGGATATTATGGTTAAATTCGGGATGTAGATTTGGTTAAAAGTGGATTATGAATTGTTTGGTCTCTAATAGAGAATCGCAATTTGAGAGTGCAATTTTTCTCATTCATGTAAAAATATAAACTACTAGATGATACGTTCGATGAAACAGTTTTAACAGTTTTAAAATTGAAAAATTAATTTAAGATATGTAAGTCTGGCACCTAATCTCAGCTTTTGAGTCTAACCTACATCGCTCATAGCTATTCAATACTCATTTCAAAGGTAGGCAGGAAGGCTAGGTAGGCGTCATAAGAAGGCAGTTTAAAAGAAAAGTCCGGGGTTTTATCTGGCGTGTGATATCGCACGCTTTGCAAACTTTTAGTAAGGTAACATTTTAATGTAAAGTTTGCTCCAAGACTCTTGATAAGTATAAATTGTACACAAATTCAAAATGCATGATTTCATTCGTGTCAAGATCGTATCCTACCTGAAGATTGAAAATATGCCAATGCCCGTGCAATTATAGTATAATACGATGTGGTTCCGTAAGTTCCAATGCATATTCTAAAGATCAAGCAATTCTGTTTTCAAATAACGAGATTTTGGATACCTTTCACAACTGTTTTTTTTTTGGTTGCATCTGATTGGACAGAAAATAGAGTACTACTGCTCAACTTGTGTAGTGAATTTCGTCCGCGCCGCCATTCTCCCGTTCACAAGTTCAAACTGAGCTCGACATTCTTTAGGGCACACATATCATTTTTTGTTTAATAAAAATATTAAGTCATTTTTTTTACTTCCTCGTCTTCATTAATCATACTTTATTTACCTTATTTAAAAAAATAATAAATTTATCCTTCTCTCTCCCATTAATGAAATTCAATTTTTACTTCCATTGTAATTTATTTCCATTCACTAAAAAAGTCGTTACTTCCTCATAAAGAAATTCCATTATTTTCCATAATATTTGTTATTCTCATGTATCGATTGCAATGAGACAACAATCATAAAATCCTAACATTTCCTAATCCCTCCGACGCTTCTACTCGTTAAGGGTATAACCACCCATTGAATGACATCCACGCAAGCATTTGGAATTTGATTGTTATTTGATGAGTGGGATTATGCCAGTCACTAGTGCAGATGCTACAGTGTCTGACGCGAGTGCAGATGCTAGATTGTCGGACTTTCAATCTGTGGGTTCCACTGGGACCCTGGGTTCGCAAGGAAATCTTTTTAGTTTCGTCTGATCTAAATATTTCTGAGTTTATGATGATTTGCATACAGCTAAGCGTTATCATGGTTATATGCAAATCACCATACGTGCAATTGCAATTATTGCATTTGGCGAGGGTTAAAAGATGAACAGAGGTAACGGGATTAAAGTAAACTTCAATCACGATAACTCTGAACGACGGCGGATTATTGGAACACAGGGTTGCGGGATTGGATCAGTCAGTGGGTAGCGAAGTCGAGGGTGGTTAGCGAAAAGTCGGGGAGTTTTTGATCCGGTCAGCTGGAAAGATGTTGGACAAAGTGTGGAGTCGTTGTTTGTTGTCAGTGATTACGTGGAGACGTGTTTAAAACTAATTGAATCTTTATCGCGGAATGTTAGCGAGTACAAGCCGGAAAGCAGATTTGCTAGCATCGAGTGAAGGTGGGAAGGCAAAGTCGTACGAAAATCTTACTAAAAATTTAGTTATCGTTGCCTTTATTTGTTTCAGAAATCAACTTACAGACTAGTAGTCCAATTACAAGTCAATTAATATAATATATAAATACAAACATATGAATTCAAAATATGGCAGAAATTAAAGAAAAAAGATCACAATACGATATTAAAAATTAAGATTTATAGGAATATTTATAAATTTGATTTTACATTGATGTTTTGAATACGCTAAGAGATTGTGGTAGAGGACCAAGACTTTGCTGGTTGTACATACGAGGTAAGCGTAGCAAAGGAGAGTGGAAGGAAGTGTTAGTACGTGCATACGGAACCTGAAATTGAAGCGAGGATCTATTAGGGCGAGCCGCATCGAACGTATTTATTTGCCTGCATAAATTTTGAGGTACAAGGCAATAATGAAGCTTGAACAAAAGACATTCGTCAAGGAAAGATCGTTTGTACTCAAGGGTAGGAAGGTTCATAGTATGAAGTCGGTCATCATAAGGGGAATAAGGAAGGTTGAATTTGAAGAATAGACACCGTGTAAATCTGCATTGAACTGACTCAACAGCATCGAGGAGCTTCCTGTGGTACGGACTCCAAATTTGGGAGCAGTACTCCAAATGACTACGTACTAGTGAGAAGTAAAGACACATACAGGTTGTGATATGTTGAAATGACGAAGCGGATCGTAAAATAAATCCAGTTAAGCGAGAGGCTTTCTTAATAATTAGAGCAATGTGGAGATCAAACTTCAGTTTACAATCGAAAAGCACACCAAGATCCTTGAAGGAGGTTACATTGCTCAAAGGGATACCAACAAGCCTATACGTTGAGAGAAGAGGACATTTTTCAAAGGAGAATGTCATCTGATGGCATTTGGAAACATTTAAGGAGTGATGATTTGATTCACACCAGTCACTAAGACGCTGAAAAGCGGTTTGAAGGATATCCACATCTAAAAGGGAATCAATAACTCGAAAAATCTTGAAGTCATCAGCATAAAGGAGACAGGGGTATGTGATAACAGAAGGTAGATTATTGATAAAAAGTAAAAATAGTATGGGGCCAGGTATTGAACCTTGCGGAACTCCCGAGCTTGGGTGAAATGAAGAAGAGAAGCAAGAGTTTAAAGTGACTGATAGCAAGTTGCGCTTTTTAAAGATACAAAATTGTCATGAGTGATAAATCCCTCAAACAAGACAGCCTTTTGACACTGAAGATGACCCAAAGGAGTCGCAACGCGTCTGCTCATACAACAAAGCCAGGCCCAATGGCTTTCTAAGAATAAAAAGAGAATTGGCCTGCGGATTTCAAATAAATGAAATTATTGGCCCTCAAACAAGTTCATATGTCAAATGTCAAAGTGGGCGGAAGATAGAAAGCTAGAAGAACGACATCAAAAACGAATTATTCCAAAACGTACAACATTCCTTGCTATCGAAGTCGGTTAAAGACTCGGCATGTCATTATGTTACAGTGTACCTAAACATCAAGTGAACAGGAAGCATTGTACATACATTAGTGAAGGCGGTTACAATAATTGCGTGCGGTGTAGTGATATAGGTAAATTGTCCGTAAAGGACTGCAGCGATGGTCTGCTGCCTCAGCGGAAGATTATGTTAAGATCCGCCGAGATCGGCCTCGCCTGGGGACGCGTGAATGCGCTGGCAGCCTAGCGTTGCGGTGTCGTGGGGCAGGTTCTTTACCCCAGCACAAGGACCCACTACAAAAACACATCCACGAATTTCTGGGGTCAAATAAATGTCGACCGAAGTCGAAAAGGAGGTAACCAACTAAGGGTCGGAAATTGCTGACGCAAGGGACAAACTGGACCTGGGGAAGGCAGACGGACTTAAGGGGACTTCGTCGTTACCGACGATTCTTATGGCCCACAAATAAGAGTGGGGCATCCAGATGAAGGTGGTACCCCCTAGCCTTTTTTATATCCACAATATTAATCCAATGATCCTTTCCAATATCATAGCATAAACATGAAATTGATTTCCTTTCACTTCCGATCAGTCCACATATAGCATACAATTTATCATTCAACATACATCTAATACACTACGTTCTTTCCAAATTACAATTGAATATCGTCCGATTTTTGCCTAACGTCATATTTCCAACCGAATTCTGCCAATTCACTATACTTTTCACCACCAATTGCAAAAATTGTATGCGTATAATTAATCGTCACACAACAAATAGCAATGGTATGGCAATGTGTTTGAATAATGTTCGCGATTGAACATCAGTTCATAATTCATACTATCTATTCCCAGTGAGAAGATATAAAGCAGCGAATTACATCGTCCCTTGGGAAATTGCTGTTAGACTCGTAAAGTGTTATTCATACCGGAGATTTTTCGTTGCACGCACGGTTCGCTCCAAATACAAATAAATTGAGTCGATCTGTGAGGGTGAACAAGATACGAGCTGTTGTAAGTTGACCGTTTCGTTTCCATCGTGCCAGAATATAACCATGAGCAATACTGTTCAAGCTCACTCTTAGCTCTCGGTTGAAAAGCATCCATACATATGTTTGTCTGCGTCCGGACGAGATGTCGAATGCAATTATTTATGGTAGGCCAAGTGGGGATAGCATCAAGTTGTTTCGTGGGGCAATTCAAGGTACTCCTTCTCGCAGCAGTTTAACGATCAATTTATATTCCACTATCATACTGGACAATTTCGAAAACAAATATTTTTTAACAGCCAAAAACG
The DNA here is from genome assembly GCA_963969285.1 of Odontomyia ornata. Classification (NCBI taxonomy): domain Eukaryota; kingdom Metazoa; phylum Arthropoda; class Insecta; order Diptera; family Stratiomyidae; genus Odontomyia; species Odontomyia ornata. Next base: position 192,555,541 of record OZ017741.1, read on the forward strand.
CGACGAATATGCCCATCCGCCACTAAAACTGAGAACGACTACTATAACTGAATCACACTCTCATGATTGGGAAGTGGACGATGACTCTTGAAAATTGAATTTCTTGTGGACTTCTGGGCCCGATTGTGATTTGCAACGACTTGAGTTGGTTGGCTTTTAGCGCAATCGCGGAGCTTTGCGCGACTCCTCACTCCTTTATCCGGCGTCGATTTTTCGATCGGATCACGTTCCACGGACTGTATAGCGGGTAGTCGCGGATTTGTGTATTGGACGACGATTTTAACTCAATCACAAACAACACAATCGAGGGAGCAAGGGAAATGCGAAGGGGCGGTCCGGTGTCAAGCAGGGATGGTTCTCGTTGGGTTGGAGACAACTTCGAGCTCGAATAACGCAAAATCGGGGTTTTCGATCTTGCACTTCGCGATCCTTCCGTCATGAATCCGTCACTCTCGGGGTGATATTTATTTTTCAAGCGCCCACACTCTGTTGCGAAATCTTACCCTAAATAATCGAATTGGGACACCAAACTAATTTTCACATACGTTAACGAAAGACCCTACCAGACAAGAACTATAAAATCCGTGAAAATGATGGCTCACAACCCGTCCGCCGTGTTTGCGGTTTCTAGATCTCCCGTCGACTCCTCGACCCGTCCAAAACTTCTCGTTCTTTTCTTCCGTATCGCTACCGGTAAAAAATCCCATCAGCTGTAATGTAATACACCTTTGGGCTTCATTAAATCAGTGTTCCCATATTCTAAATTTTAATTGGTAGATTTGTATTTTTTCCAAGAGAAAGAGAAGATGAAAAAGATTCTAAATATTAATACAAGCTAAATCTCATGAAGGATATAATTAAAGGGAAACGTTTAAATTTAATATAAAGGAAAACTGATATAAAATTACATTTAATAAGAATAATAAGAAAGAAAACTATTTTACAAATTAGGATTATGAATGGAAATAATTAAATATTTTTCTAAATCTGCCATTAAAATTTTGAATAGGAGATAGAAAGGTTTCCGAGCAGTTTGCTTGTGTGACTGCTCGATTACTACAGCGGTAGTAAATTAAAAAGAAAAAGCAATCATCTTATTCTTCGCAGCACTACAGAACCTCTCAGGCCTTCGCTTCATGCAAATAGCGCCACCAACTGTGTCGGTCCATTGACCGTCAACCGATTCGGACCAGCGTTTCTTCGGTTTCCCCACTGGTCTCCGGCCTTCAGTTCTCGCAACGAATAACTTTTTGGGTATCCGTTGTTCATGAATACGATTCATGTGGCTAGCAGATTGCAGATTCCGCAGTCTGACAATCGTTGAGACCTCAGGCTCGTCAAAAATTTCATACAGCTCATGGTTGTATCGAATTCAACGTTGGTCGAATTCGCGATTGGTCCCTGTCTAGCTTCGCCTCAGGACCTGTCGCTCAAAGGCGTTCAATATGTTTGCCGACGCTTGGGTTAGGGTCCATGTTTCACACCCATAGCATAACACAGGTCTTATCACAGATGGAACTTTGTTTTCCTGTGCATGCAGCTGGTTTTGAAGATCGTCAAAACTGAATAAAATATTTTATTTGCAAGCTGTATTCTTCGGCGTATTTCGTCTCTTTCATTACCGGGTTTCGTCATTTTCGCGCCTAGATACACAAATTTGCTCACATTTTCAATACTGTACTCGTCAAGTGTAATACTTTGTGTGCTTGAGGTATTTTTCCTCGACTAAGTCATGAGCATTGTTTTATTTTCATTGATTTGAAGCCATACTAGTTTTGCTTCGCTGTCGAGTTTCAGGAAGAGTTCTTTGGCAGTTGTTAATGACCGTGACAAAATGTTGATGTCGTCCGTATAGGCTACTACTTGGCTCGACTTGTGTAGTAATGTACCTCGTGTAACGACAGATAGCTTCCTTATGAAGTACTCCAGAGCCAAATTGAATAGCAATGGGACCAGCCCATCTCCCTGTTTTAGTCCGATATTTGTGTCAAAGGCATCGGTAAGGTGATTATTGATGCGGACTTGGGAGGTCGTCGACGTCATTGTCATTTTGGTAAGTCGGACTAATTTGGCTGGGATGCCAAAACCAAGCATTATTTGGTACAGTACGTTACGATCAATACTGTCGTATGCTTGATTAATGTCAACGAAAATTTGCTGTATTTTTATGTTGAACTCCCAGCATTTTTCAAGTACCTGCTTGACAATGAACAATTGATCTATCGTCGATCTGCCTGCTGTAAAACCACCTTGATACTCTCCAATAATACTGTAGGCGTATGATCCGATTTTATTTTCTCAGACTTTTGAAAATACATATTTGTACAGATGTATCGGATGTCGAATGTATAAACAATGCTCTTGATCCTAACATCAGTCCTGGACCGGGTGGTTTGCCTTACGAATTTGTGAAGTTGTTAGCCTCACCACTGCTTTCCTCTGGCTCTCCACTTCAATCTTAGTTTAAGTACTGTTACTTGCCTATTTTAAAAAGTGGCGGCCCTGCTTTCCAAAGTTATTGAACAAGTGGTTCATAACCGACTCTCAAACTCATTAGCCCCTATTATAGCCCCAGAGTAGCTTGGCTTTCTCAAAGGATAATTTTTTACCTCTAATTTAATGAAGTTCATAGATAATATTGCAAGAGCTTTGGATAACCAACTGCAAGTTGATGTGATCTTTACAGATTTCTCCAAGGCCTTTGACACTCTGAATCATCTTCTTTGTCATAAACTTGAAGCTTTTGGCATCTTGAGTGATCTTCTATCTTGGATCTCATTTTACCTATCGTGTCGGCCCTGTCGAATATCTCACAGGTACTAAGTCTAGTTCCTTTTATCCTTCATCTGGTGTTCTTAAGGTTCAATTTTTGGACCTCTTCTCTTTTTATTGTTCATAAATGATTTTTACTTTATAATTAATTCCCCTTGCCTCGTGTATTCTGATGACTTCAAAGTATTTCGAGCAGCCAAATGCCATAAAGAATGTCAGGTCCTCCAAACTCATCTGAATGCTCTAAATAAATGGTGTACTTCAAACTATTTATGTCTCAATTTCTCTCAAGGACTCTTCTTTTAATTTTAATTATACATATATTAAATGATGCTTTGCTCTCTGGAATGTTCAGTCACAAAAACTCCGGAGTAACCATTGACCCGAAACTCAAATTTTATTGGCAAATTTAAAATGTGATTACTAAGGAGTCTTAAGTTTCCGGGTTTATCATTTGGCATGTATATAAATTTAATAGCACATCTGCTTCTAACTGCTTATTTGTTTGTGTTATTCGCTCTTTGCTGGAATACTGTTCTGATATTCCTATCTCGTGTCTTCTTTAGAAACGGTTCAAGTAAGTTTACGCGTTTTCATTTCCTTAAGTTTAATTTGCCTCTTCAGTCCTATGAAAGTCGTTTATCCTTCCTGTGTCTTCCATGTCTAATATCCGTTCGAACTTATTTGAATCAACGTTTTTTGTATAAACTCTGTTCTAATCAAGTCCCGTCAAATCTTTTTTCTGAGCTGCGTTTCCGACAAACATCTCGTTCGGTTCGGATGAGTTCTTATTTTCTTATCCTTTATGCTAGAACTGCTTAACATAGAGATAGTTAGAGTATCTCATTATCTTGATCGAATGTATTGGCACTCGGGAAGGTGATATCGTCAGTACCGCGCTTTGATTATGTGTCCGTCCACCCAGCTGTGACATGTTCTAATTTGAAATCAGTACGTATTATAACTGAACCGGCTGACGGTCCGTCCGAAGGATCACTCAAAACAAATCTCGTTGTCGTTAACGGAGTTCGAATCAGGGAGCTTCGTCTTACGGGGTGAGTGCTCTAACCACTACATCACGCACGCAGGCTACTGTATTCATAACTAACTTCGTTGTTCCATAGTATTCGAAACACTTCTTACCTATACAATAAGCATAATTCCCACATTTAGAAAGTCGTGGAGAAATAAATTATTACTCGTACTTTAATTCCACGCTTTAATCTCTCCCCTTTCATTGCATTTCACCCAATCACTACCCATACGTCAGTTCTAAACGTGAAGTGCTACATCCTTCAAAAACGTGGTCATTGACCTATAGAGAGAAGGATTTCAATCTTCTAAGAAACTCACACAAGGATTTAAATTCGTGCGAAGGGAATTCAATCCCTCTTGCTTGCAAACGAACCACAAACGTGACGAGTACTTTTGTATTCCGTTGAAACGACCATCACTTTCAAAACGCTGAATAAGCATCAATTGTTTTCACACTTGAATCAAAAATCCCTTCAATTCACAAGGCAAGGACTCTATACGTGAAATCGTCAATTTTAATGTAAATTCAGTGAAAGAAGTCGAGAAAACAATGTTGGAAGGTAACATCATAGTATGTGGAGAGAGGAATAAAAAGAAAGGCAATAACTGGTGTGATACGGGAAATATGCAAGGCGTGGATAATTGTCGCAGATGGTCCTTGATGCTTTTATGCTGGTGAAAATCCGAAAGAATGCATATAAATTATTTCCACACTCACTTTATGACATCAATATGAGTTGAGTATTTTTCAAGGAGGTTCAGAATCGATAATGATTAAACTTCCGTTGAGAAAAATGAACGAGACAGTAGTGGAAGTAACTCAAGTTGTTAGTTGATTCCTTTCATAATATCCGCGGCTGAAGCAAATAGAACAAACAGTTCAGCAGCTGTACTAACAACTTTAACCTCGAAAGTATTTTTATCTAGAATCTACTCAGATTTTATATCGTCGAGGTACTGAGCTCACATTTGCAGATGCTGAACTGTTCGCTCGCAGTTTGTCTTCCATTTCTGATTATCTATGCAGAAAATTTGCATTCGCTGTTTACTTGAATCTCACCTTCGTTGCTTTGCTCTGTCAGTTTAATTATTTTTCATCATTCAAAGATTCAAATTTTCTTTCGTGTTCTATTACCTCGAAAAGCCACATTAATTCTATTTTATGACTAGCTTAGAGGCACTCGTATCTACGAAACAGTTAAAATGTCAAATGTAACTTAAAGAACTAGAAAAAAGCGTTGACTTTACTGTTTCGCGACTATACTATATTCGCTCTGGTAGTATTTTCTTAAAGGTCACCTTCTTAGTAAATAATGCAAGAAAGTGAAGATAATCGCATCAAGTCGTGTTGCCTCGAGTTTTTTGTGCCGCGTTGCGTTGTGTTGTGGAGCAGAAAATGAGCCATGATCTGAATATCTTTAAAAAAGCTGCTACTGGCCTGGTTGAACTAAATTTTAAATTAGCCTCTGTGAAAAGTTTTAGTGCAACACACTGAGCACTGGCGAGCAGCAAAGACGTGTGGCAGTTAGTAGTTTTGTTTGAATATTTTTTTTTGCGAAAATTTCACTTTCCAGGTCAAGGTGGGGAGGATGATAGAATGTTAAGAAAATTATGAATTGCAGTAAAATAGTGATGTAAATTGAAATAGTTTTAATATATCGCCGTTTTGCGCAATGAAGTTTGGGGCTCAGTATAATCTGCAATCGCTGAAATGTTTAATTCAAATCAGAATAGTGTACTCATTGCTAGTGAATGAATACGATTTAAGAATTGAAATATTGTACAATCTTTGAAGACAATTTTCTACGGAAATTATATTATCCAACCATAATCTATTCAGTTAAAAACCTGGAAGTATATGAATATGAGATTTTTTTTTAAAATTCAAACTCAGTTTTACTGTCAGTTCATTGGGATACACTTCTGCGGCTTTTGAGTTGAGGTGACGTTAGCGTCGTCAATTGTAACTCTTGCCTATTTGACGTTCTTTCTATACTCTCTCTACAAGGAAATATTAAATTTTGTAGCCATAGCATCAGCAGAATGTGTTTTTGTCGTCTTGTGAACTTATGAAATCATTCACTTCATATATTTATAAGCTCGTAAGTGATCTCAATGAATTAAGCTTGAAGGAATACAATCAAAGCCAACAAATTCAGGGACATTTCCTAATCTGCAATTTGTTCAATCAAGCTTCAGTTTACTGACACTGTCAAAGCAAATTTCTTAATTTTAGCTCCCAGGTCCTCGCAAACCTCTTCGAAGTTAGCGGTTGCACTTCGAAATGTTTTCCTCAATTCATGCTCAGCTAACAGAAAAAGGAGTCCTAGTAGGAGCAATTCGGAGCCTATAGATTTTCTCGGAAAGCTTCTAGAATAATAAAGCGCCGGACGCCGATGGGATTCCATAGAGCTCATTAAATATGGTGGCAGCCGTGTTCAGACAGCCATACATAGTCATCCAGCATATTTGGCAACAAGAACATATACCGAACGCGTGGAGCTCAATTATATTCGCTTAATCTCAAAACGATAGTTAAAACCAACATTTACATCATGCTAAAGTTCACGAACCAGCAACGTTTGGAAATTCTTTTGAACAGGAGGTTGCCATCTTATGGCTACTTTTAAAAAATGTCTCCTTGGTTTCGTCCAGCCAACCACATTTTCCGCTTGTCAGGTATTGTCTCGGTCATGTGGTTGGCTGGACGAAACCAAGGAAACATTTTTTAAATGTAGCCGGAAGAACGCAACCTCCTGTTCAATGGAATGATTTACCCAACATGGGGCTTCCATAAAAAGCCAACCCTTGTGTCCTCTAAGTGGTGGCTAAATTGCCACCCAATGGCATAGTCTTATGCAAGTGGCAGTGGACAAGAGGAACGGCAACAACTCTTAGCGTTTGGAAATTATTAAAAATTACCACTTAAATTTAGAGTATGTGGTCGCAATTTTAAGAGCGCTTACTCCAATTTTGGCCGTAATAATCGTCCCATCCGACAGGCTGTAAGTGCTATAGTGGATAGTTTTAATCCAATTTTCCATTATAGGACGTTCCAGTCCCCAAAAGACGTCGTACCGATCGAAGCGAAGGAAATATCGCAGCCGTAAGAGCATCGATTCAAAATGAGCCAGATCAGTCGATTACGCGTCGTTCTCAAGAATTGGGCATCGCTCAAACAACACTGTGGCGTATTTTGCGAAAAAATCTTGGCCTACATGGTTACAAGGTCAAATTGGGTCAAGAACTTGAGCCACTTGGTCATTCGAAACGCCGAAAATTCTCCAATTGTGCCTTGGCAATGCTTGAAGAAAATGAAGAATTTCATCGAAAACTCATCTTTAGCGATGAAGCTCATTTCTGACTCAATGGCTTGGTTAATAAGCCAAATATGCATTATTGGTCAGCAACAAACCCATATGTGCTTCTTGAGATATCGTTGCCGAATTTTTTCGTGGATGAAAACGACCGTCATGTTACCATCAATGGAGAGCGCTATCGTGTTATGTTGGAAGATTATTTGTGGCCAAAATTAGATGAACTTTACATCAACGGTATGTGGTTTCAACAAGACGGTGCCACTAGCCACACAACTCGTCTCACAACCGATTTACTGCAAATTTGGTGAACGCGTTATCTCAAGAAATGGTCCGGTCGAATGGCCGCCTCGTTCATGCGATCTAACGCCATTGGATTTCTTTTTCTGGAGCTATACAAGTCACTGGTCTATGCCAACAAGCCAGCGGCTTTAGGCGAGCTCAAAGATAATAACCAACGCGAAATCGCCAACGTTCCGGTCAAAATGTGTTCCAGAGGGGTGGAAAATTGGGTCCAAAGAATCGACCGCTGTAAACGGGCTCGTGATGGTCATCTGACCGAAATCGAATTTCATTCATAAAATGTAATGCTTGCACTAAATCCATTAAAAATTTGAACTCAATATCTCAAGTATTTGTGTTTTATTAATAGATAAAATTATTATGTCCTTAATGGAAAACGCTTTATAAATCAAGCCAACTGGTAGCCTATACGGACGACATCAACATTTTGTCGCGGTCGTTAACAACCGTCAAAGAATTTTTCCTGAAAAGCGACAGCGATGCAAAGCTAGTAAGGCCACAAATCAATGAGAATAAAGCTCATGACACATTCGAGGAAAAATACCTCAAATACGCAAAATACACACTTGGCAAATACAGTATCGAAAATGTTGGCAAATTTGTGTATTTAGGCGCCAAAATAACGAGAACCGGTAATGAAAGAGACGAAATACGCCGAAGATACTGCTCGCAAATAAAATATTTTATTCAGTTTTGACGATCTTGAAGACCAGCAGCATAAACAGGAAAACAAAACTCCAAGTATACAAATCTGTGATAAGACCTGTGTTATGCTACGGGTGTGAAACATGGACCCTCCCTCAAATATCCGTAAATATATTGAACGCTTTCGAAACACGGGTTCTGAGGCGAAAAATTGGAGCAAACATAAACGGGGACCAATGGCGAATTCGACATAACCATTAGCTGTAAGGAATTTTCGAAGAGCCGGATATCATAACGATTATAAGACTGCGGAAGCTACAATGGGCCAGCCACGTGAATTGATATTCGTTGGGAAATCTGAAGGGCGGAGACAAGTGGGGAACTCGAGGAAACCTTAATCTGACTCGGTTGACGTAGACAGTTCATCGCTACTCGGATTTAAAAATTGCAGGACGTAGTCAATTGACCGAGGCAGTTGAAGGTGCTTTTCGCAGAAAGCAAAGGACCAAGAGGGGCTGTAGCGCTACGAAGAAGAAGAAGAGTAGGATCAATAAAAGTAATCTTATCTAGTTTTGAACGACTATTTGTTACATATTTCCGGAAGAACCCTTTTTTTCGCATATATTTAGATCCACAACCTAGCGTTGATGCAAATTATATCCATTGAAATATTTTGACTATTAGCTTGACTAAATTAGAAATGCGTGGCAAAATAAACTTCCCCAATCGCTAGAGTTTTACTTTCAAACAGGAGCTGGACTTCAAAGTTCGGAAAGTGAAAGAAGGGTTCATACAGGTCGAATATGCTTCCGATCTGAAAAACACTCCGGAGAGTACGTCCTATTAGGATGCAGTAAATTAAACCGTCGAGAGCAATTGTGACAAAACATTAAAAACGGCCTTCAAACAAGTTGGGTAGACAGACCTACGCTCATGTAAGAAGGGTTTTGTACTCAACTCCTCAGAAATGCAGTCACCAGCAACGAATAAAGTCAAGAAATATGTCAAAGCGATGTGCACGTTATAAAAACCCATTGTTTTTCTATTTTCAACGGGCGCTATTTTGTTGCAAACCGACAAAAATCACTCAAATCATGAACTCCTAAAAATATTAATGTTATTATTTGAAAATTTCAAGAAGATCAAATCAAAACTGCAGTGACTGATTCGATGGGAAGTCCGTAAAATACTAAAATCATGTGTTATTGTTGTTGTAGTTGGAGAAATTTCAAATGGTTATATCTTCCGTGTATATCATTCGATTTTCATCAAACTTACCTAGTTTAAGGACCTTTTGTAGGACTACTTAAATATCGCGTATATGAGAACTGGATAGCAAAACATAAACAAACGAAGAACTGTCAAATGGTCGTCATCGCAACTGTAGTAATACGATAGATGGAGGAGACCTTCCAAAAAGCTTCAGTGGAAGTGATTTGAGCCTGGACAGCCTCAGCTAGTTTTGCTACCTTATGAAAAGCTCCACTGGAACGGGAGCAAATTTTAAAAGCCAGCAATATTATCAGTGCAAAAAGGTTATAACCGGGGACTGATCGTTAAATAACGAGGTGATAAAGGAACGAGGAAACACCGGTTCAGCACTTTTTGAGGAAGTCTCTATGGCTGAGTTGATATCGTCGGGCTACTGGAGTTTCTCTTTGACGATGATTTTTGGTGTGCAGAAGACTCATGGCAACTTACACGCACGGAAATACATACACCGGCACAATTAGGAGACCCCAAAAAAAGGTTGATTTTTTAAACAAATTTATGTTCTATATATTGGATGGTCTAAAAAGTAATGGGCCTTTTTTGTCACTAGATGGTGTTCGTTGTCATATATCGGGCAATACTAATCAGATTGAGTCAAACTGACATGCGTTTGAAAGGTGGCATTCCAGTCTACAATTTTCATATGAATAGTTTTGTATTTCGTCATTCGTGTCAAAAGTTATACGAGGTGTGCCAATTAAGTAATGAGACTGATTCCATGAAAACCGTTTATTTAATAATTGTTCTACAATTCAGCCAACTCCTTCAATGTAGTCCCCTTTTCCATGTTTCGTAATATTTCTGGAACGCTTCGACTGGGATGTCCGCGAGTACCCTCGTCATGTCCGTAATCGATTCAAAATGGGTTCGTTTGACCACCGATTTTGTTCTAGGGAACAAAAAAGTCACAGGGTGACATATCGGGCGAATAAGGCGGCTGTTGTAACACAGCGATCCCTTTAGAGGCGAAATACTGGGACACGCTGAGGGTGGTGTGGTGTGGTTCTTTGGAACCATCTTCGCGTACAACTTTTTCATCCCAAAATCGTCGGTTAAAATTTGTCTGACTGTTTCACGGTTCATACGCAGTTTCGAGGCCAACATTCGAACTGTTAAACGCCGATCTTCACTGATTAGGGCGCGCACACGCTGCGCATTTGCGTCAGTCCACACCTCGACTGGTCTCCCGCTCCGCACCTCGTCTTCCACGCTTTCACACCCTTCCTTAAACTCTTTATGCCATCGAAACACCTGGGCACGACAAAGAGCACTATCACCATGCACTTTTACAATTTTAGCGTACGTTTCCGAAGCTGTTTCGCCCAATCTGGTGGAAAATTTTATCGCGACGCGTTGCTCTTGATTTTGTTTCTCTATTATTCTCGTGACGAGCACCACCAACACACGTCTACTCAACACGACACAGCAGGCGAACTAAACAAGCTAGAGCAATGGTAAATATATCAATGGAGGGGAGAAGGATGCCGGGGAAGGGAATTTCAAGGTCACAAGTTTACCACAAGCAATAAAATCAGTCTCATTACTTAATTGTCACACATCGTATTCATTTAAAAATGAGTGTAATTTCTGAAAAAATTCGTTATATTTTACAATAGCACTACGATGTAGGTGAGAATGCATCGCAGACTCGTGAAAAAATTTGTGGTGTCTACGGTCAAGGTACTTTATCAAAAGTCACAGCCAAGAGATCGTTCGCTCGCTTTCGTTCTGGAAATTTTGATGTCATAGATGCACCTCGCTCAGGTCGACCAATCACTGAAAAAGTCTATGAAATCTTACAAAAAATTGAAGAAGATCGACACATAAGCAGCCATGACATTGCTAAGGAACTGAATATCCATAACCAAACGGTTTTGAACCATTTACTTGATACACAAAGAAGCTCGACGTTTGGGTGTCGCATGAATTAACACAAAAAAATTTGATCAACCGAATTTCTAACGAAATCGAGCCATTTTTGAAGCAAATCGTCACGGGCGATGAAAAATGGGTAAGAAACGAGCATGTCGTTCCAAAAAGATCCTGGTCAAAAAAAGGTGAATCATCACAAACGACTTCAAAGCCAGGATTGACACTAAATAAGGTTATGTTGTGTGTGGTGGGATTGGAAGGGAATTGTTTATCATGAGGTGCTAGAATCTGGCCAAACACTCAATTCGGCTCTGTACTGTCAGCAATTAACCAGATTGCAACAAGCAATTCAAAAAAACCGGCCAGAATTGATCAATAGAAAAGGGCGTTGTCTTCTATTATGACAATGCCAGACCACACACATCTTTGATGACCCGGTAAATATTGACAGAGCTTGGCTGGGAAGTTTTGATGTATCCATCGCATAGTCCAGACCTTGCGCCATAAAACTGCCATTTGTTTCGGTCTCTGCAAAACTTGCTTAATGAAAAGAAATTCACTTCAAAAAGGGACAGTGAAAATCACTTGGCCCAGTTTTTCGCCAATAAACCATAGAAGTTCTACACAGATGGAATAATGGCTCTACCCAAAAAATGGCAAAAGGTCATAGATAAACCAATACTTGAGAGGTGCGATGAATGGCTTTGAGAAAAGCGTATTAGTGGTGACTACTAAGCTTCCTGAAAATTTCATCAAGACCAAAGACCCCAAGCCGTAAGGTCCTCTTGTCAGTAGGTTGAAACGATGTCCCGTGATCGAATTTCAAGAAGTTTTACGTGAACTGGGGGGCCATATCATTGCTGATTTACTTATTTCGAGCATTTAGTTTGGTGTCCGGCGTCAATGTTACTGACTTTACAATAACGGGGTTTCCTTCCAATAGAACTAGTGTTCCAGCAGTCACTTGCAGTTACAATTTTCGGAAGCCGCAGGATTCTCTTGACCTCGCCTATAGCACTCCGCACCTGAGGCAGCATTTTTAAGACTCATCCATTATTGAGCTTCTTACGTACTGAGTTGTGAGTTTTCTTCCTTTAAATTTTTTCCATGGGCTCACATTATGTGAATTTTTATTTCATTTTACACCAAAAATTCCCTTCGTCATTGAATTACTTACAGAGTTGCTCAAACATTAAAAGATTATTTCGAAGTCTAGCGGAGAAAGTTGATATCTAAACGAATTATGAGGAGGATTGTTTTCGCTAAGTTTATGAAGACGTTAAATAAATCATTTTTACGACTCCATAAATCGCTTCCAACGAATTATATTTAACACACAAATTAACTACTCTGCAAGAACATTGTCTACCAATTGAAAATAATTAAATGCTATTAATACAACAATTCGCTAGTCGCCATGACAATGTTCGGATAATCAACCCGAATTAAGAAATGAGTCAAGAGATAAATTTAGCATTTCTTTGTGATCAGGGCTCGCTTTCGCACTTCATTTATTATCATCACTAGGAACTATTTTTGTCGTCAATGTTTCCGCCAAAGTGAAAGTAAAACTCTCACAATGACGCACCAAAAATTTCAACAAGTATTTAATTTTTACGCGTTCTTCCACTTCTTTTTCTACTTCGTCTCCATGGATATACTTACTACATGTATTCTGGGAAATGAAAATTTTCCCTTTCCCTCCCCCTATAAGCCCCGCCTGCGTACCGTCTTATACACTGTCAAGCTCTCTAGGATACAAAAATAGCCACCAGGTCAATGCAATGTTGCAACTCATGCAGTTGTATATAAACAACTGACAATAAATCAAATAAAGTATGAAATTAAATTGCCCACTCTTCAACGTCGACCCACCTCAAACCTATTTTACAACGAAACGTAAACAATGAATGAGCGCGCGCTTAAAATAAAATACAGCAAAATTAATTGAATAGTGAAGAATGAAAATATATTTGAATGAGTAATCGCGCCAAGTTACATACATACCTCGCAGTTGAGTATGTTGTATGCGATTTTTATTGCAGCCCACAAAGCTCATGAGGCAAATAAAAATAAATGAAATGCCACTCACATGGTCAGCAAGAAACAGCCAGTAAGTAGTTGTTGGGCTTGAGAGTGCTAAATGTTGGCGGTTCGTAGCCACCAACAAGCCATCAATGATACTATACCGCAATTATTTTGCCCCTTGGTCAGCTGTAACACGTCACGCCTAAGGCGATTACGGCAACGATGGTAATTTAGATTTAGGATGATACATATTTGTCTACCACGAGCGATACGACCACGACGCCAATGTTTCATTTACTAATTGTACAATCAAACATTCTCTATACCAAGAATAAATTAATTGAGTGACATATGGCATTGGTGGCCCATGGCGGTAGGTGCGTGTGGTGGACTTTTTTTTTCGAAATTTTTTTGCGAGACAGCCACAAAGTGTGATAAATTGTCTCAGAACGCTTTTGATATAGAGGCAAGAGTTGCCGTGTTTTCCTGCAGGAAAGAGGTTTTTGGAAATTTCGAGTTTTTTTTACTAACTGCTGATATACATCGTAACAATTAAGTACCCGGAAATTGCAAATAAAACGAAAAATATTTAATTAATCATCAATATTTATTTTGTCGCCTTCAAAGTAATCCCCATCAGATTCACTGCACTTACGCCAACGATTTTTTCAGTCCCCGAAACACTTTTCATAAGCGTTTTTTGGGATGTCCTTCAGCGAGTTTTGTTTTATATTGTCACAAAAAAAGTACCCGGAAATTGCAATAACACGCAAAATATTTAATTATTCATCAAAATCACACGCAGCCAAATCTGGTGAATATGGTGGTTGATCGATGGTATTTATTGCGTTTTTGGGTTTCAATTCGGTCACAATAAAAAAAAAATCGCAACGCACTACTGAGGTGTACCGACTTAAGCAACTGCTGTAAACAAACTGGTTGACTGATCGCCCTCATATTTGGCATGGTAATTTAGGACAGTTCTACCAACTTAACAAAACACATTTTTTGAAATATCATTTACCCGGGGAATTTAAATTACAATTTCCGGTCAATTCGTTGACACAATGCATTATTTAAACAAGGCATCAACTCTTTACTCTATAAGTTCATTAAAAAATTTAATAATTAAGCTTTTATCTCCGATGCTAACACACCGATTCAAATCAAGCTGGTGATAAGGCGCTTTGTTTCGCGATTCTTCGGGCAGCCTGTGAGTTCATACAGTATTATGGGTACCGATTTAACAATTTCGGCAATAACTGTAAAATCAAGTGTAATATTGACCATGTTAGCCCTTACTTTTTTGGCGGCACTCCATGCATCGTGGGTACTGTCATCAAATTTGATGATTTCGGGCGTGCTGGCCTCTAGATCCATCATCATGCATTGAAGAAATCATAATTACACTTCGGCCCTTTTTAGGGACAAAAGGCAAAATGTCTTATCGCTTCTGAAATAAAACAAGCTGGAACATGGAAAAATCCCTGTGCAGTCACAGATTCGCCATTTTAATATAAGTGACCACGGCATGGTGACAACTGAAAACTATACTAAAGTATTTCCCGTGGCCCACTCTGTACTTATCGTAAGATATTACTTCAGTAAATATTTAACATAAATTTAAAGGTCTAGTGCGAATATGCTTAAAACTTCATGGGTTTGTTCCTATGGAAGTTGACAAAAAGCAAATGAATTTCTGAGAATTATATAGTAGAAGGGATGTTCACATTTTTTGCTAAATCTACTTTTGACGAATAGTGTAGAATCATTTTGAAAATGAAAAAAATGTATTAAAAGTATGTCTAAATCATTTTTAAGCCCAAGCTTGAATCATGGCACACTTTTTTGGAATACGGTAAGGATGCTTAGCGTTTACATTGCTGCTGAATTGTCCGTTAAGGACTGCAGCGATGGTCTGCTACCTCAGCGAGCGAAAGATCAGTGGTCAGCTGGATTGCCCTTGCCTGGGGACGAGTGAATGCGCTAGCAAGCTAGCGTTGCGGTGTCGTGGGGCGGGTTCTTTTCCCACAAAGTAAGGAGTGGGCATCCAGGTGGTGGCACCCGTCTGCGAGGTTCTACCTTTACTTTCTCCAATCGAGCCATAGATGGTTTCGCTTTCCATTTTATAGTATTTGAAAAATCTCTCAGGCACATCACTTTTTACAGCCTGACCAAGCAGAATGTCGCCTAAGAGCTGTCGGTTTAGTACCTCCAGACTAAAGAAGTGTAAAAAATTAGAAACCTGAGTATCAAGCTTCATGACTTACCAAATACTTTTTACATCGCTCAAACAAGCTTGAATGGTCTTTGCAAAGTCCACGATACTTGGTCTTTGCAAAACGTTTGCATGCAATTTTGATCGAAGGGTTTTGTACTCAACCTTCGATACGTAGACACAAATAATGAATAAACTCAAGAAACAATTCAATGAAATGTATACGTTTAAAAGAAAAACCATTGTTACACCATTTTCACCAAAAATCATTCACATCATGAATTCTTAAATGTTTTTGATCTGTCTGAAATTATTAAGATTAAACCAAAACTAGTGTCTAATTCGATTGAAGTCCATAGAATAGCAAAGGCATGTGTTGTTATGGCTGTAATCAGAGGAAACTCAAAAGGCCATAACTTCCGTAAATACGATTCGATTTTTTTACAGAGTATAAGGACCTCTTATAAGACTACTTTAGTATCGAATTTCAGGCACTGCATATCATAGTAGGGATTTTGAAAAGGTAATTTTTATATAAGGAAACATAATTCTATTAAAATTGCTTGTGCATTCGGTGATGTACAAGTCTCATATTAATAAAAAATTTTACATGACTTCTCGCTAGACAGAAAAGACTTGAAGCATAACAGACACGAACTCCGGGGTTATATTCGTTTTTGAGATCAGCGATGCAGCGGACAGCAAACACGGGGACTTGTGGGAGTGATATTGCCTCTCACTTACTGTGGAATTGATGAACATAGTTGGACCGTATCCGTGTGCATTAAACTACTTCAAACAAAATAGACAGGCAATGTGGGAAGGACGGGGGACCACCGAATGCCCAAATGAACGACTGTTGAACACAAAGGAAGCGTGCAGCAGGGAAGCTAAAGAAATTACTTAAACATCCCGTGGAAGCCAATAGCAGATCCCTGGTCGGGATTAGAAATCTAATGAGCCAGATCGCTGAACCATGATGTTTGAAGGCAATTGTCTCTAGAAATCAAGATCGGACTTGCACTACCATGTTACATACGATGATAACTTGACCGGTGGGCTTTAGTAAAACTGTTAGAAAGGGGAAAAGGTGCAAACATATTTAGATGACATTGCTGCAGGCATTCAGAGAAAAGAATTCTTAGCTTTTAAGGAGATTCATTACTTTCCTTTTATTCCACAGAGCTCCCAACAATGACACATAAAATTTTTAAACTTTGTTTTACTGAGGCAGAGTGGAATTTCGCTAGTTACCAACCTCTAAAACAAGGTTCAATGCATAGAAACCATTGTGGAAGGTGAAGAAGACTCATAATGTTGTGCTTTCTACACCTGTAATACAGTCCGTGTGGTGTTTTCGGTTTCCCATCGGACGCGTCCTCAGATAGTAGATAGCGAGTGACCTAACCGACAAGCCGGCGGGTATGTGGGAAATCAAATACCACTGCTAGACCAAAACCGACTAAGTCGACGCTCCACTTAGTATTTACTTGCTATGGAACCAGGAGAACAGCCTCGGATCGGATTGGATAGGATAAAAGTGGGACAGACGACATATGAGGAGAGATGCCATATCTCCCATAGTTTCCTATACGGGATAGAAATGTTTACATGAATCATCAGTTCCTATCCAAACTGCGCTCGAGCGACACGTGTTAATCAGCGAAACATTTTATTAGTCGTGACCTTTTTCCTGGAAAGTTTTGCGTAACAATAATATTTATGTGTGTTATAAGTGGAGAAAAGGCACAGTTAGGTATGAATTGCTTTTAATATGCTTTTTGACTTGTTCCTAACTTATTGAAATTATTTTTTGCCATATTCGATACCAATAAAGCATTTTTGAACTGTATGGCATCTCTCCCACGAAATGAGAAAAGAAGCCACGTTATGCGAAAGTGAAATCTTTGTGTAATCTTTGGAATATTTTCAATTGTTTAATGAATGTCGAGAAAATACGTTAGAAATAATAGAGTTGTCAGAGGGCAATGGACTGAGGAAAATTTAATCTTGGACATATAGAAGTTAAAAAAATGAAGTCCAAAGGCGCTATTGCATACCGATTCGTACCATATCTAGGGGGCTCAAAACAGGCAATACTAAGAAATACGGGCTAGGCCTTCAAGGTATCTATTCTATGATATTAACCTTTTATCTTTATAAGTTGTATAGTAATTCATACTGATTACATATTGTTCTAGCATGTCTCGGAAAAGAAAACGAGAAACGATTAGCATCGTAGATTAAACGCCTTGCTAGTTCTGACTTCCCTCCTGATCGCGGCACCATTCGTTCACTTGCCCATCAGTTCGCCGAGAAGCTTGGAATCAAGCATAAATTTTCGTAGGAAAAAGAAATGGCTGGGCAACATTGGCTTACTTCCTTTTTAAGAAAGGAATACAGATATTTCGGTGCGTCAAGCAGAAGGTCTATCGGTTGCTATAGCTCAGGGTATACTAGGGAAGAAGTTGCTGCATTTTTTAAACTCTTGAAAGAAATGGAGAAAAATAATTTCACAAAAAACATGAAAATTTTCAACGTCGATGATAGTGGGATCCAACTTATGAATAAACCAGTAAAAGTTTTAACAATGAAAGGACCTAAGGACATTCACGTGATAACTCCTCGGGAAAAGGGGGAAACAATTTCTCTGGTTATAGGTACCCTTAAATTCATTTAGATAGTCCTACAAAAGATCCTTAAACTTTGTAAGTTTGATGAAAAATAGTATGCACGGAAGTTATGACCATTTGAAATTTCTCCAATTACAACAACAATAAGACATGATTTTGGTATCACCAAAATCATGTCTTATTGCTGCAACGTATAAAAGACTTTTCTTTTGGAACTTGGAATGTTAGATCATAGAACAGACCAGGTGCACTGTGACAATTTCTGGATGAAATAAGAAATATAAAATCAACATCCTCGCAGTGAAAGAAGCCAGACGGAACAGTGAATACATGTTTGACATGCGTACGCAAACCGTGTTTAAAAACGAAAAACTACAAGGAGGCCATGAGTTCGAAGTGGCTTTCATTGTTGACAGCACATTTAAACAAATTATTACCGACTTCAAGCCAGTTAACGAAAGGCTCTGTGTAATTCGTATCAAGACCAATTGTTTTAATGTCTGGCTGGTCAACTGTCACGCGCCCACAGAAGACCAGGAAGAGGCAATCAAGGAAAAATTTTACACCACCTTGGAACGTACTGTCGATCCATTGCCGTCAAACGAAATCAAAATTCATCTGGAGATTTCAATGCAAAAATCGGCTAAGAAACGGTATATAGAGGAAGAACCAGAGGACACAGCCTCCATACAGAGACCAGCGACAACGGACAACTACTGATACTTCGCTACTAGTAGAGGCTTCACAGTAAGCTCCACACGATTTCCACATCGACACATCCCTAAGAGAACGTGGGCATCCCCAGACGGTTGCGTATTCAACCAGATCGAGCACGTTCTCATACAAAAACGAGTCGCCATCAGCATTCTCGACACGCGCTCATTCCGCGGCGCTGGCTGCGATTCGGACCACTACCTTATAAGGATCAAGTTCCGATGCCGCATCTCCTAGAGCTGTAAACAAGGAGCATTAGCTACTCCAAGGTACCAGATACACAAGCTAAATGATAGCTCAATAACGTCCACATACATGCCAGCGCTGGAAAATCGCATCAACATATCTCCACAGGCGGCAGAAAGTAATGATGACATCAAAAACATGTGGAAGACAGTAAGAGATGCGATGACAGAAGCAGCCGAAAAGGTCTTGGGGCACCAGCCAAAGAAAAGTAGGAACGAGTGGTGCGACGAAGAATGTAGGGAAGCGATTAAACAAAGGAATCAAACGCACAAAGAATACTTCCAGCGACCAACTCGGGCCAAAGAAGAACAATATAAAAGCCTTCGACGTCAAGCTAAAAAATGTGCTGAAGAAAGAATCGACTGATAATCAACACCAATATTCAACAAATAAACGAAAGCCTAACTCTACATGGTAAGATCGGCGTATGCCTCTATCAAACAACTAAGAGAGGGCTTCAATCCACAAATAAGTCTTTGCAAAAGTATACAAGGAGCAATCATAGGCGACCCAGTCGATATTAAAAACAGATGGCTGCAATATTTCCAGAAACTACTTACAGCGGCCCCAACAACGACTGAAGCTGTGAACATTCTAGAAGCAGGGCAATAGGTCCCACTCTCGCCACCGACTAGAGACGAAGTACAGGCGGCAGTACGGGACCTAAGAAAAAATAAGGATACTGGAACACATGGAACACCAGCAGACCTGCTCCAGAGCGGGGGGTCACCATCTAAACAACCTTGGCATCGGCTAATATGCAGAATATGGTCAGAGGAGCAGTTACCGAGGGACTGGCTAAAAAGTATATGTCCTGTACACAAAGAGGGCGACAAATAAAGGTGTGAAAATTATAGAGGCATTGTTCTGCTGTGCACGTCTTATAAAGTGATCTTCAAAATCATTGGAAAGAAAATTAAAGCCGTACTATGAAAGTTTTATAGGAGAGCATCATGGAGACTTTCGAAATGGACGGTCTACAATAGACCAAATATTCTCAGTAAAGCAAGTGTTCGAAAAGTGCTGGCAATATAACATCACTTTTCTTTGCAGACTTCAAGCGAGCATGCGATAATGCCGACAGAAATGCGTGTACAAAATAATGCCTGACTTTGGTAGCAAAACAAAACTAATCTGCATGGTCAAGGTCACGATGCTAAGTCCCAGGTCAAGGTAAATGGTGAACTAACGGACAGCTTTATAATGGAATCAGGCTTAAAAAAGGGGGGCGGACTTGTCCCAATGCTCTTTAATATTGGGCTGGAACACGTCATCAGGAAGACGTCAGCTGAAACCTCGGGTAAACTTATGTTCAAGTCCACACAAATGGTAGCATATGCTGATGACGTCAATATTATGGCACGTTTAATTTTAAAAACCAGAGGAAAATTTCTGAGTCTAGAATTTGAAGCAACCCGAATTGGGCTACAAGTGAATAAAACGGACACTAAATTTATGATTCGAACGAGGAAGAACACTCCAGTCCGACAAAACCTAACCACAGGAGACTATAACCTTGAAAGTGTGGACAATTTTGTAATCTTAGAGCCAATCTAAATAGAAGAGGCACCGAAAAGGACGAGATTGGAAGACGCAAATAAAGCATATTACTCCGTACTTCCCATTCTAGACTTAAAAGTTGTCCGAAGGCAAAATAGGCTTCGTTAAGCTTGTGCTGCTATATTGAAGTAGACATGGACCTTGACGAGCGAATCTTAAAAGGCGATCTACTGCCCAGTGAAACAAGGAACAGAGTGGAGACTGCGTTACAACGATGAGATGTATAAATTATTTGGTAATCCACCTGTGTCCGCTTGCGTAAAGTTACGCACATTGCAATGGGCGGGCCATGTGGAAAGAATGGAAGAAAACCGAGTACCCCAAAGAAGATTAAAGGATAGAGCACAAAGTAGACGTCCTTTGGGAAGATCAAGGACTCGATGGAAAGACACGATAGAAGCTGACAGCAGCATAGTGCATTCACATAGCATCACAATCAACATAGCGCCCGGAAAAAATCGAACATAAACCAAAGATAAATGCTGATGCGAGAATTGGCGCAAAAGTAAACATGTGATTCGATGAAAAATTTCAGCATTACCAGATCTCATAAATTAATAGTTTTGTCTATTTAAGGAAGAAAAAAAAATCGTTCTATACAATCTTTTATGCAATGCACACATGTTCTGAAATGCGTAAAAGAACACCTGCGTCGGAAACTTTATTTGCTTTTTATTCTGTTTTTGAACACACCAGCAGCTGGGAAAATTTAGAAAATGTGCAATACAGGGTAAAGGGGAGCTGTGGATACCATGTGCGTATGCTACGAGTATGGACAGCTGATCTTTGCTGGGAGTGATTAGCTGGCGAACGAGGTGGCAAACCCGTGATGATTGGAGGAGATTAATCCGGGAGGCCAAGGCCCGGCTTGGGCTGTCGTGCCATAGGCAATGAACACAGCCACAGAAGTGATATTAGAACAGTGATCTGAATTTGTCTTCGGCATTCACAGCGCTATAGTACAAAAAAATATAATACACGGAGCTGTAATGTGACGCCTACGCCCGGGAATCGAAGTGATTCCGATCCCGAACCCTGGCAACCGGCCAGATAGGTATGACTTCGAAGTGCAAGCGGACTTCACCTTTCGTGCGGATATCATTGCGCAGAAAATATATTTTTTTTTTTTTTTCAAATATTTATATCTGTGGAGAAGTATTTTCTGTCAATGGGATCCGTTGAAATTAAACACCGATACATTTCGAAGCATATCTATCTGGCAATGCCTCCCACAGTTGCCATCAAAACATCGAATAGATAGAAACGTGGAAACTGGTTGGAAGTGTCATTCTGGATATAACCTTCAGAGTGTCGGCATTCTTTGGTAGTGAGATGTTGTTTTGTGTTACAGTTAAGCTTAATGGGATTCCGTTTTTTTTCAGTGTATATGACCTTATGATCACTACCATCTAGATTCGCACTTTCAATCGAATAATATATTCCTGATTGATCATCTGCCCAATATATCCTACGCGAGTACTGATCAACAACAATTCCATGTGGTAAGTACCCCGTATCTATTAATACTTGACGATGTTCACCCGTTAATGAAGCTTGCTCTATTGTTGGATTTTATGATTGGAATTTGTTCAATATATTTTCCGACGACAAAAATCAATCGCTATACCATCAGGCCGTTCAGCACTATCGGACAGATCTAGAACTACTTCCGGTTGAGGGTTTATATTTTCAGTTTTCACTGACATTCGATAGATTTTCTTGTTTAGCATATCCGTCCAATATACATAATGATCGACCGGATCGAAAGCCATACCGGCAATAGTTTCATTTTGAGTTTTAGTTAAAATTCGCTCAGTTTGGTGATTGCCGTCATTTTCACGAGACAGTTTTACTGAAAAGATACTTCCGTTGCTGTGCCGGTGATCATTAAAATATATTTCTTCCAGACTTTCATCGAACGCAATTGCAGTTATTTCGTCGAATTGATGTGCAGCCGATGTAAGCTCCGACCATTTTTCGTCTTAGAATAAGATTTTATTTTTCGTTGTTACGGCAAATTCCCATGACATAACAGGACTCGCAGTAAGACCACATAATGAACAAGCTAAGGAAGAAAATACTAAATGATAATGCAACGGAGAAATTTAAATCCATTTATTAGATGTTAAGTGATGAAATGAAAGAAAGCGAGGGATCGCAAATACTTTTTATACATACCATTTCCATATTAAACATTCAAGAAAAGATTGTGACTGTATAGAATGAAGAAAGTGTTTATCTCTCTGCACTGCGACTGCAATGACCTCGTGTACGCGAGATAGCCTGCGATGTTTCTAAACCCATGTCTGCGGAGAGAGGAACGCTTTGCTGAGGCGCACTTTAATCAGTTCTATGATCCGACCAATATCGACCCATTCGCATAAAAAGCTAAAATCCAACGTGCTGCAACTGAATATCTCAAATATGTCCAATTAAATACATTTCTCTTCCGAAAGGCTGGTATCTTGTTTAGCATGTGTCTTATATTTTTAACGTAAGAAATCTACAAGCGAATGTCTTTAAATTCGCCCTAGTATGCTAAGAAAGCTTTTGGCCCGTAAAATTGTGCAAAAAAGCTGCAATCTGGCCTCACTACAAAAAAAAAAATAATGTAAGTGGAAGGAATGATTGTTGGCTTACTGAAGACGGCAGGAAGTTGGTTTCTCTATAAGACCTAGTTGTCAACGAATAGGCGAAAAGGAAAACGTTTAACCTCAGCAGGCCTATCGAAGGAAACAATAACTAAGTCTTCAGAATGACTTTCACCACACAGCGCAATATCGAATCGTAGTTGATAATATGTACCCCTGAGGTTGTCAACATTCAGCGAATAACCGATTAAAGAGCAAGAGCGATGTGCGGCAATTTTCCGGGAAAACTTCATCGTGAGAATGATGATCTTGTGCAATTTCTCAGGTGTGCTGCTCTACGATTATACATCGCACATCTTTCTGTAACACATTGAGACAGGCTTACTGCTTGGAAGTACTAAAGTTCTATTTACCAAAGTTTACTAAACGGCATTGTAAACATTTTAAATTTATAAGTATTCTGAACAATATTAAATAACAAATTTGATGTGCTATCCCTCTGGAAACAATCGAATTATGAATTCCTTAAAATCAATATAAATATTTATTTTTAATGTGCTGAAAGGAAATTTCAGATGCTAAAACACATCCAACAACTTACTAAGTTTAACAAGAAATAGTTTCACCTTTTAAATTGGCTCTAGAAAGGTATAAAAAGAATATAGATAATAATTATTAGTACATTATTCTTTCAGTATTCACTAGACCCATATTTATACGGCTCATTTGTTTGTAATTATATTTCTAAATAAGGTAAAATATGCTTCATACGTACTTTTTGGTAGCTTATACATTCATATACTAGCGCAACCCAGTAACATTTAACGATAGTATGCATATAATGTTATAGAAGTGGTTGCACATAAAAACCATATTAAATAAACATATCAAATCCCCAAATTTGATCACATCAAATATTTTCAATGAGGAAAGTAGTTCTCGAGTGCCTCAAAACAGTTGATTTGTGTTCTTGAAATAAAACAACTTTTAAAAAAAATTTAGGAAATAATCCTAAATCCAGTTGAAATAAAGTTTACAATAATATCAAAATTATATTTCCGAAATGATAGATATTGCTCTTCTAAATAAGTAAAAAAAAAAAAAAGATGAGGTCCAATTATAGTAGGTTAAATTTTAAACAATTATTAAAAAAATTCTTCAATAAATAAAAAAGAACCAAACAACTTTCACTTGCTGTCTAAACTACAGAAAAATATTTTTCTCTTGATTTTCACTGAAGATTGTAGTAAAGATGAAAATCCAAAAATAAGTATAAAATTTTCAACATTGTATTGCAGAAAACAGATATTAATACTTTAAAAATTCACATAATGCATGATTTTTGTGAATGAAAATTTTCAAATTATTTTTTTCTATAATTTTCAATCGTACATGTTTAAATTCGATCACACCTAGAAATCATTTTTGGGTAAATACTCGTATTTGGACCAGAAGCCGTAAAATAAGAAAATTATGGATGTCATAATCAGCATATCCTAATCGAATGTATTCTATTTTAACCTATTAATAATTTTTATGAACTGAAGAAATGTTAGAGTATGGAGTGGTGCAAACCCATTTATGGAAAGAATCTTATGAACAATAAATATTAAGTGTAGATTGTTAATGCAACGAAAACTATACAGCAGAATGTAATTAACTGAACTTGTAATGTCGACAATAATAAGCATTAGAAATTTACATAGAAAGTATAATACTTATTTTTAATTGTAGAAAAACAAACATGCTGAAACTATAATCAATATTCTAATTTTTTTCTTTCCAACAATAAATATAACAATCAAATAAAAAGAGGAAATAAAATGACGTTAATTAGGTATTTAACCGTTTGATTATAGTCTCCTAATGTTAGATGAAATTATATGATAACTTTTGAGATTAATATTTATTTTTTAGTATCCAATGGTAATCATTTGTAAGTCAAAGAAAATTGCCGCTATTCAAATATTTGAATCTAAATAATTGAAAAATTTTTAAACCTTTTGAACTATTTCATTATATTTTTTACAATATATCAATTATCATGTTAATTTATATTATTAAAATTGTTAACTTTGCGCTCTTCAATAAGATTTTCGATGTAAAGTCGCTTATAAAAAAAAAAAAAAAAAAAATTTATTGGGACTCCTCAAGACAATATTGCTTTGAAATTAATTTGTCTATGAGTAACTATAACTATATTAATCACACTATGAGATTACAAGAAGTTGAAATACATTAAATAATAACCTTAGATGAATTTAAATAAGAATAAAAAAACTATTAACATTGGTGTGTAATGCTGACGTACATGAAAATATTCAAATAAGACAGTAAGGAATCAAAAGGAAAATATTACGTTTCTTGAGTCTAGATAAATACCTAAAAACATAAGCTTAGTCTTTTCTATAGGTTGAGATTATCAAGTTGCACGTGAATAGCCCATAATTATTAAAAAAAATTTGAAGACTTGAAAAATTAAAATGAATTACTAACCTTAACCACGACTTTCCTTTTCAGTGGTTCTTCTTTTCCAGCGGGAAGTGAAGTGCAGGGTAGGTATGCCGTCGCGAGGGTAGGGTTTAGAAAAATCCGCTGAGGTCGGTTTCGCGTCGTGCGCGGTACGCGGTACCTTAGTTGTTTTTGGTTTTTCCTTAACGTAGCATTCGTCGGGTTGAGTTAACGTAGTATACTTTTCGGTACCGCGTCGGGAATTCGGGAACGCGAAATAAAAATTAGATTGTGTTCTTTTTGACTGGTTATGAGAAGAAATACGGAGTAACGTAGAATAGGTTTCCTCTCCGTATGGTTTTGTTTGTAACGCGTTTGAAAACGGGCGTGTATAGGTGGCTGAATTATGTAATTGAGCGTAACCCATTCGGAGACCCGCGACCGAAATCCCTTCCGAACTAGCTGGCCGACAAGCAGCCACCGCGTGAATGGGTTACGGTGCACGGATTGGTTGACCGGTTGGTACCATCCGTTGGCACTACTCAGACTTAACGTCTAGAACCGATGAGAGGTCGGTTCCGCGTTCGGACCTAAAAAGGTGAAAATCATTACAGAGCAGCGGTAATTTTTAATTCGTAGAGGTTGTTACGAAATATAAAATTAAACAAAAAAAAACCCCGGAGCTACTCCTGGAAGGGAAGAATTCCTTGCACTCCAACATTTTAATCGGAATATTCTCGAGGAACCACTCCGCGCGCTGAAGGACTGGTAAGAAGGATTAATTGATCAAGTAGAGTTAATATTCGTATAAACCATGGCAATTCTTAGTGATAAGTAAGGTTAGTAATTAAGTTAAAAGGAAGCAGCTATTCTTCGCCACCGAATTTCAACTCCGCTCCCACGACGAGGTTTGGCAGGGAAATTTGGAGCTAGGGAAGCGAAACCTCTCAAAGAACGATTCCGGGATGCACAAAGATATCCAACGCTAAGGTTTTACATCGTCAATCATCATTCCGATGGTATCAAATACGATGCAAACGTTCTAACATATTTGTCTGGCGACAATCTAAATGAGAAACGTGTCCCGAATTCAGCTTCACCGGCATTTTAGAAGCAACCCCAATACGCTTTGATCAAATTGCTAATTTCTATGCTAAGTATAAGAAAGAAATGAGGCGATTGGAAATGGAAATCACCCGGGATTCAATCTTGTTGAAATTTTTTAAAAGAAAAAAAAAATTGTGAAAATGGAGATTAACGTTCAGATACACCGAGAGCGACACAATTTTTTGTGGCAAATGCGGCAGTTAAATCAAGTTACTACGCATGCGAATTAAAAATGGCGTGTACGTAAATTTACAACAAGAAACAAATCAGCAACAACAATAAAAAAAACTACAAAAGGAAGAAACAAACAAACAAGCTTCGCGGTAAAACCTCATGTGTCGTCTCGTTTCTTAAATGGATTCAAAAAATAGCAAATCAGCAACATCAAATTCAAGCAGTATCGCCATACCACCATTAAACTTCAAAACTATCGTCTATCACAGGCTATCGCCGTGCCGAAATATTCCTTCGTAAAATCCAATCGAACTTAGAATCTATGAATACTAGTGTTACAGGTATACATAAATTCTTAGTTGACTGTTAATATAACTCCTACATAAAGGACAAATGTTCTAATAAAATGCTAAGTAATCAGCACAACTGTCACACAAACACACATGTTTACAAGGGAACAGTACGATACATCTTTGTCGTTCTTGGCATATCACACACAGAGATCCTTCTTCTTCCGTATCGTTCTTGTTGCTGGCAGTTTTATTTTGAGTGGAGCTTGATTGTCGTATTGCAGAGCCTGGTTGAATTGGACTACGGCTTAAAACAGCAGATCTGCGCGATTCAATAGTGCTTTTGGCACGAGATGGATGTCAATATCTGTCAGATTGAAACCTCAGGTATGTCGAATTTCGAATCTTACTGGCTAGATGTATTAAAATTCGATTCAAAAATCGCATCAATTGTCTAGTAGCAATAAATCACAACAAAATATACTTACAAAATCCTTGAAATTATCGTCCGATACACAGTCTATCGCCTTGCCGAAATATTCCTTCGCGGACACAATGATCGCACAGGCAACGAAGAAGGCCACTGAAACCTGACAGTTAAATAAAATACGCCACTATAAGCGCATACCTTCTTTATCTTAAAATATTTTGCGATGGACTTAAAAATTTACAACATATTCCGCGCGATGACAACCAAATGAAGAACTAACTGCTGAATTCGGAATGACGATCGTGTACGTAAACACAAAGTATCGAAATAACAAATGACATTACAACCAAAACAAGTCAATATTGCTGTTATCGATAATGCAGATGATTGTGCGCGAAAAAAGGATGGCAACCAAGAAAAACTGGGTTCGAGTCCAAGGAAAACGCTGTAAGGTTGAGCAGCCGTGGTGGTTTTTGTGGCCTTGAACTTGGGTTCTTCAACTCAAATCAAAGACCCGTTGCGACAAGCTGATAAAAGAGCCAACGACGGTCGAAGCAGTCTCTTTTACGAATTATTTCAACAACGAGAAGGACGATCTTGCTGCAAATTTGAGAATCACATGTGGAATCATAGCTACCACGACCAGTAACCAACAGGCGCGAGCACTAGGAGAAAGCAACGAGGAAAATTGAATCGGACAGCGAGCAGCGTCGAAGTTCCGTCGCATGCGCGCTAATTTGGCGGAATCGGAAGGCGTTAGGAATTTTGACCATAAACAGGTCCCCCAACGTAGGAAATTTAAGGAAAATTGTAAGTTTGTGAATCTTTACCCTTTAAGGGAAAATATTAAAAATAACTTTGAATTATAACTTGGATTATCACTTTGAATTATAATTTGAATTGTAATTTGTAATTTTTTACATGCAATAATGTTATCAGCCAGTGTGTTCGCGCGTGGAGCGTGTAGTGTTGGTAAAAGGCATAAATTACGCCTGGAGTGGCAAGAATCTTTCCCGTCGGGGATTCCGATTTGTATAGGTGGTGATTGTGAAGTGTTGATAGGAGGCTCAACGAGCCGAGAAAGAACCATTAGAAGTTCAAGTTGGTTTTTGGTGGAAGTGTTGATAGGCGGCTCTACGAGCTGAGAAAGAGCTATTAGCGGCTAGGGAATATTAGCCAGTCAGGGCAAGGTGTAGGCCCGGTGTGTGTGACACAACTCGGTGTCTTATAGTGTTCGAATCATTCCGGGGAGCCTCAAGCTCGCCAATTGACCCCTGGGGGCAGTTCAAGGGATGGCGAGTGGCGCCTTCCTACTCCGTATCCACGGTTTAGCCGGTACCCCAAGGCCCCCAACCCGAATCGCTTGGTGTAACGTAACAAATATTTTGCAGATTCAAATTTGAAGCTCTCCCTCTCCTTTTTGCTAGACAACAGAACTGTTCTTAAACATCAATGGAATCTATAGCCCCCCAAAGTTTGGATTTGATCTCTTGTGCGCAGGAACTGTGAAAACATGGTTACTACTGTCGGAGATAACAAGGAGCTTTCCGGTTGGCAATTCGACATCTGCCAAACACCCATCATGCAAAAACACATAGCAGAATAACGGTAGCTTAACACAGCTCTTATGCGAAACGCAAAAACCATGGGAAACTGGATCAGAGGCTTTTTTTACTGGCAAAAAGATATTAACATATGTGACTGATGAACCGGTTTTGCTGGAAGAGTGGCTGCCAAACCTTCTACCAGAATCTCGAATATCATTTCAAAGGACAATGGCTCCGAAGCCAAAGTAATGTTTTAAACAGTTCAAAGCTAGATCCTCAGATTGGCAGGGTAGATTGTCAGTGTGTAGTCCGGAAGCCTTGTGTACCTTCACTCAGAGCGTAAATAGCCTTAACCTTATTATTATCAAAAATACCACAATGATTCCAAATGTGGAGAAGCAGGCGAAAATGTCTGTCTGTATTATCGAAACATACAGCGCTCAGGTCCACGCATAGTAATCTTTAGAATTGGCTTTAAATTGAATATACGAGTCTCAGACTATTGCAATATTTATTGCTAAAAAAAGTTAATTTTGGGAAATAAGATTAAGCTGAAGATACAACCGGATACTTTAGTAATTTGTTACGTTTGAACCATAAAATTAATAATTTTTGCTTTTAAATATATTTTTTTGTTTTTTCTTTTTCAAGCGGATTAATTTTACGTTCCCTCTCATATCAACCGGCAACACTGCCTGCAACCAAACAAACCGACCAGAATGCAAACAAGTACATACAATTTATCAACCAGCGCAAAGGTGAGATTTCAGATTTTTGTTAGACACAAATAAATACAAATTGCTTATCACATCGCGCGCCATTTTTACTGGCTATTTAGTGATAATAGCTCACCTTAATTTCAAATGCAACCAAATATTTCAATGTGATTATATCCACAGCACAGTGAATTAAAAATAGACGATATTTAATTCATTAGACGGGATTGATGAATAAGCTTTATGGTAATCTTGAAAACGTTCCGACAAAAGGCTTGCCTGTGATAATACTTTGAAATTTAGAATACATACGGCCCAGCCGTGTCGTATGCTATACATATGTGTTTAAGCTACGTGTCAATATGATTAGAATTGTGTACACATGTGGATGTGGTCTGGGTTTATTTGGTAAAATAATATCAGCTGAAAATTCATTAAAAACAAAAAATAAAAAAATGCGGAATGTAGGTAGATAGGTAGTAGGTATGGGAGCAATGACATTGAGAATTAATTCATGAGATAATATGAAATTAAACTTGAGGGGAAATAGCCAAGGACTCAAATTGGATGTTTTATATTTCGTTGTTGATGGAAGTTTGCGAATGATGTGACATTGATTGATTTTTATTTTTATCAAAGTTATTAAATAATGAAGTTTAGCGCACTTCGAATTTTCCTTAATTCTTTTGAGAGGTTCTGCAGAATATAAAATAAAGCGGAGAAGCAACTGAGGTAGCCAGAGGTCGTTAAACTTGGAACTCTTAATTAAATTTTACAACTTTTAGCAGATAAAATCAGAAGCAAGATTGCAGAAAACAAAATTAGGAGGAGAAATGCAAATAATTAATCTTGGATGCTTTGTATGTTTCGCTGTTAAAGCTGATGGCTTTAAAAGATTGATTTAGTATAGGTTATTCGATTGTGATATGAAATTCAAATTTGATACTTATATTTAGAATGGAGTGGAAAATTTTAAACTTCCTCTATTAATTAAATTTTCTTATGATTGTGCGCTTTGTTTTCCAAACTGATAAGAATTGTTATTGAAAAGATTTTTCATGTTTGATTTAGACATAGTATTAATTGCTAAGTTTATACGTTTTAGGGTTGAAAAAATATTTTTTGGGATACTTACAAATTTTAAACAAAGCGGTATGTGAAATTTTGCCTTCAACGACTCACCTGAAAGAAAAATTATGATTACATTAAATCTAAATTAATATAATAACAAAAAAAGAGTAACTATGGAAAAATTCGTATAAAATGCATTAAAATTTTTTCATGAAAGTTGAAAGCATAAAATATAAGATTATAGAAAATAAAAATTTTGTTTTCTTATTTCTTGAACAGCGTTTTGTGTGACCAGACGCGTTTCAACGCCATCGAGCCATCTTCAGTGTCTAAAGGATGTGTGGAAGGGAATGACTTTATATAATCGATGGATGGGTTAAGCAGGTAAGCACTAAATTAGATCAGGTGGAGGGCTATTAGGTTTTTGTTTTTTTGGGTTGTTGGATGTCCGTTTGTTCTGTTTCATCTCGTTTCCGTTTTCGTCGGAGAGTGTGGTCTAGTACTGAGAAAATTGCGTCAGAATGCATAATAAGTTGTTCGATGATAATGTCACTGTCTGTTTTTTTATGTGTAAATATTTAAAACATTTCTAGGATGTAAGTCTCGGTCCTTTCCTTTGTTTGTGTTGCAGTGTCATAGAGTTTGTGATAGCGTCAGGCATGGTTTTGCAGGTGCGTTGCATAATTGAAGCCTGCCTTGTATTGTAAGACAGATCGTAAGTGTTCTTTGTATATTGTTGTTAGTTTCCATGGTGTCCTTCATATGTATACCATGTCGCATTCCTTGCATGTCTGTTTGTATATGTCGCTGTTCTCTTATATTGATGTGTCATTCAGTTTTGGTATCAGTTTGTTTCCAATGTTGCTGTTAGTCTTGCATGCAGTTTGCAATTTGTATTTCCTAAGGAAAGGAGGAAGTTCACAGAGCCCGAAACACACAATAATGGAGGATTCGTCGTGTTACCCGCTAAAAAGAGGTTATTCTGGTGGGGCTGCTTCGTCTCGGTTAGCTCCCCGGAAGATGGGCCGCAGGCGCCGCGGATTCACTTTGATAGTCCCAAGCACCACCGAGTGTGTTTGCGGCTCGCCGGAGTCTTTGACCTTGTATATTCCGAAAAAGAAACGATTCACAAAAAGACGCCGGACGCTCACGAAACGACTGGTCCCCCCCCCCCACCTGAAAATCTTTTAAAAAAGACCACCGCAAGGAGATTGAAAACCTTCTTCCTAGAACTGGTCCCTTGACAGTTGGCCAGCACTTCCTACAATACCTAAGCCAGGCGAGCGAAACCCAACCTTTAAATTATTGGAATCATTAATTTCGATGAAAGGGAAATCAAACACGATCCATTTGCTTTAACTTTGCAAATGATGATATTACTTCGCGATCTACAACTATTCAATACATTACACTTTGTCTCAATTCTAAATCAAATTCAGTTCACTTTAAATTTTGTTTTTCTATCCTAAAAATCAAATTAATTCCATTTTAAATTATTCACTTCTAACATACAAATTTAGTTCGCTTCACTTTAACTTATTTTCTTCTACAAATCAAATTTGCTTGACTTTAACTTGTTTCCTTCTTCAAATCAAATTTGCATGCGAATTAACAACTAAGCCTGGTTACATATACTAAATCCTATTTGTTCGGGCCCTTTTGCAGATAAAGCCGGAAAAGGTAAAGACATCTTCCGGGACTTCACCTGCCAACCGCCTTACAAAGTTCAAACCCCCCGTATTATTTCCCGTTCCACTCAGTTGTTTTGAATTTCCACTCAAAGGTAACTTCATTTTCCGGACGTTGCAACTGCTTTTCACCGCAACGACAATTTCACCTGCTCGATCTTCTATGTGGGGAAAAGGTGAATTCTACAAACGTCATTCAGGCAGTTGTTATCTGCCAAAACAAACATTGATTTGTTTTGGCAATCTAAAATTAAAAGTTTGCGTTGATGTTCGGAAATTAAAAGTTTGAGTTGTATGTGGTAGAGATGGATAAGTCGAAATTTATATTGTGACAACGAAATACCCGGAAATTGTAATTAAAATTCCCCGGGTCAGTGATATTTCAAAAAAAAATGTATTTTGTACAGTTGGTAGGACTGTCCTTAATTATTATGCCAAATATGAGCGCGATCTGTCAACCAGCAGCTGTTATAAGCTGCTTAAGTCGGTACACCTCAGTAGTGCGTTGCGATTTTTTTTTTATTGTGACCGAATTCAAAGCCAAAAACGCAATAAATACCATCGATCAACCACTGTATTCACGAGATCGGCTCCGTGTGATTTTAATGAATAATTTAATATTTTGCGTTTTATTTGCAATTTCCGGGTACTTTTTGTCACAATGTATTTCTTCTTCGGGTTCATTTTCTTCTACCTTCCTAATTTTAATCTTTTTTGCATCAGAATCAGGTTTCTTTCTTGTTCGAGCTCCACCTTGTGGAGTCGTTGAATTTTCATTTTCATTGTTGTATTACTCTTTTCGGTAGCTTTCTCGCGAGTTCTAGAGCTATCTGATTGTACAGTTGTAATTTTCTTCCTCCCTTATCTCCTTAGATGAGGTTTTGTCAGCATTGCCAGTAGTTGACTCGGAGGTGGTTTCAACTGTCGATCAGTTTGAGGTTGATATGCTCTGTATAGAAGTCGTACGACGTTTGTGTTTAGAATCTACAGCATTTGATAGATTGCTATTCTTACTGGTAGGTGTTGATGGTTGTTCAGACAATTTACTAGCGGCATTTTGATTTTCGAACGAAGCGACGGTGCGTTGTAATGTGACGCCTACGCCCGGGAATCGGAGTGATTCCGATCCCGAACCCTGGCACCCGGCCAGATATGTATGACTTCGAAGTGCAAGCAGACTTCATCTTTCGTGCAGACATCATTGCGCCGAAAATATTTTTTCTTCAAATATTTATATTTGTGGAGAAATATTTTCTGTCAATGTGATCCGCTGTAGTAAAACACTGATACATTTCGAAGCATATCTATCTGGCAATGCCTCCCACAGTTGCCATCCAAACGTCAAAAAGGTACAGAAGGTGCGCGGTTAACGGTCCAATGAGTGAGAGTGAAGATTGTTCTAGACCAAAGTGTTTCATTTGTTTAAGCTTTCACTATATACAGAAAAGTGTGGTGATTTTCGACATTTCGGTGGTAGAAAACAAAAATTGCGAGCAAATGTTGTCCAAAATTATTGTTTCATTGATGGTTTTGCACAAATAGTCTTCTGTATGAAAACAACGGTTATTCGTAACAGTTGGACGCATCTTTCTCTAGAATCTAGGAATGGTAAAATCGGTGTGTTGCCGCATCTGCGAAGCGAGTGATAATTTACTATTCATTTTTAGAAAAGGAAACGAAGATGCTCTTCGCCTGCTTCAATCGATTGCCTCATCATCGATCACCTTGACTGACCGCCTTCCACATCATATCTGTCTACAATGCAACAATGAGTTACACGTGGCATACAACTTTAAATCGTGCTATGCGAGTACTTATGCCAAATCGACAAACATTCTGAAATTCTCGCCTAGACATGCTCTTGAATTTACATCAAACATTGATACAATCAAAAATAAAGCTGACATCACGAAGAATTCTACCAATATCAAAAGCAATACAGACACTGAAGGCGGAGAAAGTGTGGCTTATGGGAATGCTAATGGAGCTGAGGATGATCCAGGTGACCAAGGAAAATCACTGCCGAGCTCGGTGGTAAGTGTCCAAAAGTACGTTTAATAACTCTTACAACGTTATGATCAGGGAATCATATCAAGAGAGCCGAGTATATTTCCTTTGTTTCGCATATTGTGGTGTGTTTACATGAATTTCACAAAATGTCACCATCATATTTCACTTTCGTTGTCAACGGTATATTCAATCCTTTCCAAAGTAATTTTGACATGCTGTGATTATTAAAGAAAACGGAGTAAATTCTGAAAACATCATAATGAGAAATCATAGTAGAATATATCGGTTTCCCAAAAATATTCGTTAAATTTTAATTCAATTGTAACGCCCAAGTACTTAATAAGCTCTCCGTATGAAAATAATAAGAAAACTACTAAATTCAAATCACCCTAAAAGCCTAACTAGACATATGCTATAGAACATCAGCATCCCTAGTAACCGTGACAAACGTGCAAATATATAAACCTTATATAATCTGTCAATTGAAGTCAGATTTTAAAACAAAATGATAGCAAATAATAAATTTACCTGATTCCAAGCTAGATTTTTCAAATATTTTTCAATGCAAAATGGTTCGATCAACACACATAATTATAAACTTGGGTCAAAATAAATAATGAAAATTGTCCAAAAAAAAAAAAAAAAATCAATTTAATTTGGTTGATACTAGGAAAATTCATTTATACTGGGATCCTAGGTTTGTACCATGTTTTAGAACATGGTAGACGTAAGTTTTATGTAGCATACTAGGTTCATATAGCGGATATCTGTCTAGGCTTTTAGGATGCTAATCTGAATTGTGTCATTACCTGAGCGTGCTGAATCCAACCTTAAGGCTATTCACTTTTTGGATGTTTCACCTTTTTAGCTGAACGAATCTCAGTTCCAAGTTTTGTAGATTCCTTGTCACTATAATGATCTCAGTGATCATCAACTGAGTAACTCAGACAAAATTGTTTCGATTGTTATTTGATGTAGTCCAGCTATAAATCATATCAAAAAGACTTGAATATTAAGTGATCAGATTTTAAGTGCAAGTGTTATCGCGCAATTCTTCCGATTACTTGGAGCTGTGACGCTGAACATTAGCCTCCTTCCGCCTGCTAAATTTTGAATTTCTTTTGAAATGGAGTATAAACCTATTCGAGAATTTCGTCGCTGTGACTATATTCTTGTATTGCTTTCTGCATTTAATTAAAGGGTACGAAAGTTTTTCAATCTCGTAGTAATTGATGAAAATAACTACTAAAATCACATCATTTTCAAATTGTGGCCGAAAGTCGAACATTGAGATTTTCATGCAGTAACCACCCTTTAAATTACAAAAACATGAAATTATTCAAACTATTCTATGACTCTAAAAATTATGGTTCTTGTTAGAAATTGGCATCAACGGTGCAAGTAAAATTTATAAATTTAAAATAATTAATTTGAAAAATTAACTTTTAGAAGGTGCACTATAATAAGAACTTTCGTTTAAAGAAGAAAATAAATGTAAGAAAATATTAAAAACGCGTTTGAAATATAAAGCTAATAATTTCACTCCGAAAAACGTCTTGATTATGTATTTTTGTATATTTTGGCAATACTAAATTACTTAATTTCGATTTAATCATTGAAAGTCGAAATTAAACAATCCTTTCAAAGAAAAATCTATGGTTTAATCTTTATTGTAAACAACTTTGTAAATGTTAATTAATACTAAGGAAATTCTCTAATCAACTATTTACCTATTATTAAGATTATATAACAAGATTGATGTATTAACTCCTTAGAAATATTTTAAACACACTTTTGTCTATATATACAAGAAAATCTAATCCTGCATCTAGAAACTTGAAACTAGAAAAAAAAAAGAAAAAAACCTATCGCCTCTCCCTCTCTCTATTAACCCGCCTTAAGCTTGTAAACCTGATGACTGATTTTTTTTGTAAAGAAGTTTACCCTTAAATTTTTCTAATTCCTTCCTCCTTTCTGTAGCTTTGTAAATGAGCCTAAAATATCAACCGCATGAGAAACTTCATCCTGTGTACAAGATTGCATGAATTTTAATGTAATTAAATTCTAATGTAAACAAAATCAAACCACTAAAATTAGTAAACACATTTTAGAACAAAAACAATATTGAAAATGAAACCGTCTTGAATATTTCAAAACCAAATAGATTTTAAACCTTATACCGACATGAAAGCAAAAGATGTAAATCATTAGTGTTCAATTATTCATTATATTCATATATGCGTCATAGTAATATATTTCTACGTATATACATGCCATAAATAATTACATATACATACTAGACCTTTTAGCAATAGAAAAACAATAAATATACGTACCAATCATTTTAGGTTAATAAATAATATTAAATTTTAAGAGGAACAAGAAACAAGAAAAAAAAAATAATCTACTTGTAATAATAATATAAATCTTGTAATGATTAATTCAGTTTAACAATTGAAGTGCATTATTAATATGAGACCATGACATTGCAAGTATAACACCTGTTAGATGAGAAAAGTGTAAAATGCTGTAAAAATTTCACGTAAACGATAATTTTGAATGTAAATCTGGTACCGCGTCGGTGATTCGGTAACGCGCCTATGGTGATTTTGTAGTGTTTTGATTTGAGATCTGTGGAGAGATCACATCCAGAACTAACGTAACGTAGGTTTCCCGTTCTGGATGAGTCGTTGTTGACGCGTTTGGAAATCGGGCATGTGAACCGGTGGCTGAGTTACGTAACTCGGACTTAGTCTGCTCGCGTAAGACCTGCGACCGAAACTCCTCTCCGAACTAGCTAGCCTACAAGCAGCCACCACGGAGTAGACTAAGTGTTACCGGACTTGTTGACCTGAAGGGTACAGTCCGTTGTCATTTCCAAGACTGCACGTCTCGAACCGATGAGAGGTCGGTTCTGATTGCGATCGAACGAGACGGAGTAGGAAACCGTTACAATGTTCTGCGATGAGGATATTGTTGAATTGGCATTCTGTTGTTTATTAACAGATTCGCGGGTGGACATTTTTTTATGCTATTTATTTGGTCCCTACTTCTGTGTAGTAGCCAGCCGACAACGGCCAGGTACAGGCTCCGTGCTGTAAGTGTCGATGTGTACCTTATTGATGTATGCCTGCTGCGATGGTCGGTGAATGATTTGTTATCATTGCTGCGCTAAGATGAAGCTAAACCTAGCTGAGTCTTGTGCTTATGATTACGTTTAACATAATAACTGTTTTTTTACTGAATGAGTTCTTAAATGGATTGAGGATGCTATTCCTTTCATGTAGTTCGCGTAGTTTGTCTCGAAAACCCGGACCAATCTCCTGAATCTAAGTAAAGTGCCGCCGACAATTTAAGGGTGATAGTCGCTATTTAGGACACATTGCAAAGAACTCCAAGACATTGTGGTCAGTGTCTTTATTTTGACAATTTATTTTTTATTCAAATATATATATTTTTTATGATTTGATATATTTATTAATTTTTTGCATGGTGAATAGGTTTTAGAAATTTGATGGATGAAAGTTTGTGCATGGACCACCATTTTATAGCAATTAGTCATACATAAATTTTTAAAATCTGACGATAACACGAATATATATTAATATTTCAATATACCAGCCACATGTAGATTATAAGCGTACAGAGATAGAAGCATTATTGAGGGCCTTTACTATTTCCAGGTTGAGCACTCGGTATTTCAGAAATTATTTCCCGAAATTCATTGACCTACACATCCTATTGTGAGTTTCCTTTTATTCAAATATGTTGTAAAGGGTTTTCCAATAAGAGGTGTTATTTTGAATAGCCCGCTATTTCGGTAGATGTCACTTTTAAAGCTATCATTTTTTTTATATTTGACCAGAAGAAACTACGCCATTAATAAAAATGGAACGATACATGCTTCAACAACGCATTGAAATTATTAAAATTCACTATATAAATGGTGAAAATTTGGCAGAGACGGTTCGTAAAACTCGAACATTTTCGGGTCGTCGTGAAGCACGTTCTCGGACCGCAATACAGAAATTGGTGCAAAAATCCGAGCTGTTGGGACAATTTAGTGATGTGAAGAATAAAACCCGTACACGTTACTCACGTTACACGTTACTCAACAGCCGAGAATATTGCTGCTGTAGCCGAAAGTATTGAAGAAACCCCAGGTTTGTCCATTCCTCGTCGTTCTTTGGAATTAGGCATTCCACAAACGTCATTACACCGTATTTTGTATAAAGATTTGGGTCTTAAAGCTTATAAAGTTCAGTTAACACAAGAACTCAAGCCGGTCGATCATCAACAACGTCGTGTCTTTGCTGATTGGGTCCTTAAAATGCATGAAAATGATCCGGAATTCCATCGAAAAATCATCTTGAGTAATGAGGCCCATTTTCACCTCGGTGGCTTCGCCAACAAGCAAACTTGTCGCATCTGGGGCTCGGAAAATCCAAGAGTTATTGTTGAAAAGCCTCTCTATCCTCAACCTGTGACTGTTTGGTGCGGTTTATGGTCCGGCGGAGTCATTGGACATTACTTTTTCGGAAATGAGGCTGGAGCAATAGTTACGGTGAATGGATGGCGATGATTAACGATTTTTTATGGCCGGCATTGGATGGTATTGATCTGGACAATGTTTACTTTCAACAAGACGGCGCTACGTGCCACACAAGCAACGAAACCATTGATCTTTTACGGGAAAAGTTTCCGGACCCTGTTATCTCTCGAAGAGGTGATCACAATTGGCCACCGAGATCTTGTGATTTATCAACTTGCGACATCTTCCTTTGGGGCCACATGAAAGAGAAGGTCTACGCCAACAGCCCAGCGTCG
Organism: Odontomyia ornata; assembly: GCA_963969285.1. Lineage (NCBI taxonomy): Eukaryota > Metazoa > Arthropoda > Insecta > Diptera > Stratiomyidae > Odontomyia > Odontomyia ornata. The sequence goes on from OZ017741.1 coordinate 192,595,058, forward strand.
ATTCAAGACCTCAAAGATGGAAATCGTGAGGCTATCGAGGACATAGGGCAGCCACTTTGCGATTTGGTTATGGGAAATTCCATGAAAATCATATGGTCCTGGAAGCGTGGTCGTGGTTCTCATTTGCCTGATGTTATTTTCCACTATTAACGGCAATGGGCGGGTTTGGGTGTTGTTACGCCAGACTTTTGTGCATTTCCCTTTCCCTCCTCGACATGGATAAAGCAGTTGTAAAACCTGTTTTGAAAAGATCTCATTGAGACCTTTGATATGACATCCCACTTGACCACCTTTGATGAAAAACATTTTTTTGAGGGTCACTTCTCTCTAGGGGGGGACCCCCTTAAAACTCTTTCGATTTTTTTTCACCACAAAACTTTCTAGAAGTCATAACTTCCGACCTTTCTGTAATAACAGCGGATCGATATTCCGCAGACTAGTCACCCCTATATAAATTTCCCAACCAGCTGATAAGGTTGGATGACAAATCTCTGCGACTGCACCGGAACTTGATGTCGGCGAGAAGTGGATAACGGCGGTCGATAGAAAATGTGTCTTAAAAAGTCCAATTGGTATTTAAGGTAATCGATTTTGTGCCGCATTAAATTAGCCGACGCTGGTTGTGCTTATTTGAAATACTTGTCAATTCCCAGATGCAAAGAATTTGTGTCCTTGGGTAGAGCGAATTTGTGCCTCGAAGTAAAGCAAAATGACGAAGAATTAAGTGTGGCATATGCTGGGTGTCAGGAGACTTCTTTCTTCGGCGAGGAAAGCGGTGCTGAAATTTCAAGTGGCTTGGTTACAGAAACAACGAGGAATGTGTCAGGTCCACATTTGGACGGGTGTACTAAGGTACGAGTACTTGTAAAAATTTGTCATTTAGCAAAATAACCCAAATCTGATAAAACATTCCATTCAGGACAAAGTGCCTTGCAGTGTAACAGTGGTTGTGTTGCTCCACCGATTGTAATTAGCACCGCTTCCGGTAGGAGTTATCAGAAACCATCGGTGAGTTAGTTTCAAGAAGTGATAGGCATTTGTTTTGTATAGGAAGAATTGTTATCCAGTAGTATATTTTATATTGACTTACAAATTTTGGTCTGGTGATATAAGGCTAGAATATTTGGAAAACATCTTTCGATTGTGCTTAGAAAACGACTCTTTAGAATTAATTTACGACCAAGACAAATTTTGAAAAATCTTCGATATCGGATTATTAGAAGAGAAAAGCAAATTCATAATCGATTTGCGAGATACAGAAATTAATAGTGACAATTAATACACAAACGATACGCAATTAAGGCAATTGAAGCCACCACCGTATTTAAAATTGCAAAATAAACACTAATAAGTAGCTGATGCGTGTCGGTCTGATAATACGGATTTTAGTGGATTTCGTCATCCAATCAGATGTAGTGACGATATTGATATTGAATGAAAGACTTATAAGACATAAAAAAAAGGATCTTTATAAATAAAAAAATAAAAATAATGAAGGAAAACAAAACAGAAAATTAAACATAGTATTGCGATAGAGCAGTTATATAAATGGAACAAGTAACAACAGAAAAATGATATACATGATTCCATCGTCGTTTTCGTGGCGATGGGCATTAGTACTTAAAAGATTATTTACATTGGATATAAATATATTCAGCTTCAAACTTTTAAGTGAATCATTATAGAAGAAGTAAATGACAATGAAACAAATAAGAAAAGAAATCTAACATGAAATGAAAAGAATTTAAATCATAACTATTCTTAAACCACAAACAAGTTGAGTAAGCAGGAGAGTGCTCCTACCAGAAGGTCTTTGTAAACATCCTAGGGTTAGAAACAAGTTTTCTAATAGCGTGAATCCATAACTTGAATTATTCATCCAATACTTGGATATGAAATCGTTCGTTTCTTTCATAAGCACAGTGCAGCCGCCATTTTGATCTAGCTTAAATGATTTTTCTGAATACTCGGCCGAATGAATATATTCATATTAAACACTTTCCTTTAAATTTTCAAGAAAATGGAACGAAAATAAAAGTGCCTAGGTCAATTTTAAATACGTATCAATCATAAACACGTGTTATTGTTGTTGTAATCCCATACAATTGAAACGAGTATAACTCGGCTCATTATGATTCGATCTCAATCAAATTTTGCGGGCGTATTTATCTTATGTTAACTAATATAAAATTTCAAGTAGTTTAAAGATACCGTTTTGATTTTATGAGCGAAAATATAAAATGTACAAATCATACTATTATTAACAAAGTTGAGTGAATTTCGATTTCTGAGGTATTCGTTGCTCTTGTACTCATAAAGGCCCACATTCGTGATAATTTTCAGATTTTTCGGCTCAAAGGTGTTCAATCGCGAGGCGAGGGGGTTGTTGACCCATTTTTTGTACATTTTGCGTTCCCCTGGACCCCCTAATTCATAAAATTTTTAAGGGCTAATCTGTTATTAGGGGGGACCCCCCTTAAAAAATTTTTGAATTTTTGGTAAAACCTTAACTTTCGAGAGACTATCACTTCTGACCTTTTCACAAAGTTGGAGCTTTCTAGCTTCTATAGTTTCGGAGGAAATCAGCTGCGACGTGTAATGATTTTACTTTTCAAGTTCGAACGCGGAACCGACCTCTCATCGGTTCTAGACGTTAAGTCTGAGTAGTGCCAACGGATGGTACCAACAGGTCAACCAATCCGTGCACCGTAACCCATTCACGCGGTGACTGCTTGTCGGCCAGCTAGTTCGGAGAGGATTTCGGTCGCGGGTCTCCGAATGGGTTACGCTCAATTACAATATTTCAGTCACCTGGACATGCCCGTTTTCCAAACGCGTCAATAACTACTCATCCAGAACGGGAAACCTACGTTACTTTAGTTCTGGATGTGATCTCTCCACAGATCTCAAATCAAAACTCTACAAAATCCTATAGGCGCGTTACCGAATCACCGACGCGGTACCGAAAAATATGCTACTCGAAATTAACCCGACGAAAACTACTCTAATGAAATGACGAAACAAGCAAAGGTACCGCGTACCGCGCGCGACGCGAAACCGACTTCAGCGGATTTGTCGAAACCCTACCCTCGCGACGGCATACTTACCCTACACTCTCTGTTCCCACTGAAAAAGAACGAGTCACTGAAAAGGAAAGTCGTGGGTTATCTTAGCAATTCATTTTTAATAATTATAAAGATATTGAACAAAACATCGATGTAAGTATAAAATCAAACAATTTCATTAACTTCTAGTTATTAAACGTTTTCGTTCCTGTAATTCTACTAATTATGGTGAGTATAAATCCAAGAGAAATGCCTACACTAAGGTATTTCCCTATGAGCACTTGTGCTTAACTATTTCAAAGTTTAGAGTAGCAATTCTGAAGGTATAGTCTTAACCGACCAATTTGGGATAGAATACAATTTTCAAATAAAGCTCAATATATTAAACTTAACTCACTACACTCCATCCGCTGAGAAAGATACATTTATTCCCATTAAAAAAACTCAAGAAACTCATGCAAGTTTATGTTTATCTACGATTATCTATACATGCACTTAAATTATCCAAAAATTCCCTAATACTCATATAATGGGAAAACTTAACTTTTGCAGCCATTGTACCCGTAAATCATTAGGAGGAAACATACACGCGAATTAGTTTAAGCATTTATGTTTTATAAACTGAGGATTTAGTGAATTTAGGAAAACTAGAACATCGCTTGCAATCAAAGCAATATAAAGTTATTGTCGAAGCACGAGTATTAGGTTCATGCAACTTAGTTTAAGTAATCTGAAATTATCTGATTCATAGTAATGTTAAGTTTAATCATAGTTAGCTCTCATATTAATTAGTATACGTATTTATCAAATGTTAGTCTACTGAAACTCCTATGCTATGTGACTAATGGAAATAATTGTTCCGTCGAAAAATTAGAACCTCGTTTTGCACTCAGTATATGTAAGGAACTTTACATGAAACTATTTAAATCTAACAGATCATAAAATCAAAAAAAAAATTGAATGGAGGTTTGAAAAGTTACATATTGTAATACCCAGATTAAATTCGTTATGTGATTTACATCTTTCGTTCAACCTTCATCCTCAATAAAAATACGACAGCATAAATCCTCTTAAATATAAGTGAAATTAGAATAAAATATTATAATTAAGTAGCTATGTAGCTTAACAATACTCATTTATTTATAGTTATTTCTTGATTCATGAATATTTTATCTGTTTGATATATATTTGTTGTATCGCACCTTGGTTATTTTGAAAATCTACAAGTCATTTTGATCTTGGTTTAAGTAAAACTTAGAATGGTTTAGTGGACTTGTATTAGAAATACAATATTA